>JBBPFJ010000158.1:0-2500 GCA_037975025.1 Excoecaria agallocha
ATCGTACCCAAGGGAACATGGATTGTTAAGGATAATACCTATATATGAATTAAATTAATCTGAGATTGTTTCCCAAATGTTTTTGATTTAAAAACAAAAATTAAACAAAATAAACAATTAAACAAAACAAAAGCTAAAACATGAATTAAAAACAAAGCAATAACTGGAATTCTCTTGCTAAAGGAACTATCCACCTTAACTTTCATTGTAATGACTTAAATTCAATATAAACACCAGTGATTATGGAAAAACTAGTAATCAACCAAGATATCTTTATTCAAGTAAATCATTCTTAGTATTAAACTCATAGAAAAATCTAATACTTAGCATTCAAGTCTAGTTTTAACTTCCTAAATATTCATTGAAGCCTTTCTCAAGTGATTCAACTCCAATTTATTCTTAGTTCCTCCTCTCCTAGTATTAATCAATAAAATTCACACATAATCATCTCATATTTCGGATAATAATCATGCATAAACATTAAAGAGTAAATCTAAGAACATGCAAATCATTAACTATGTCAAAACCAATTTTTAGTTATTTATTCAATAAACCAATAATTAATCTCAACACAATCAAAGATTAAAATATGCTTAAAATCAAGAAATAATCAACTGATATTGAAATTAAGCTCAAAACAAAGTCATAACAATGAAAATTTAAGATTTCAAGAATCCATTAGCAAAAGAAGAAAAATTACTTCCTAAACATATTTAAAAACTAAAGACAAAGCTGAAAAAAATAATGAAAGCAAAATAATGTAAAAACAAACTAAAGAAAAGTAAAGCTAAATTCTAAGGTTGATCCCCTAATTAATCTAATTCCTAAACTATTTCCCTTTCTTTGGTGTTTTAGACTGCTATTTATAGGCAAAAGATGTCTTGGATTCCTTCTCAAACTCTTAGAATCAAATAGGAAGTAATTTCTGCCCAAAATAGGAAGTTCGAGAATCCTTCGTGAAGTGGGAATTGCCATCACGTGGCCATGTGTTCCCTAGTGTTAATTCACACGTGGCCATATGTTGCATTTGGTCTTTCTCACACGTGGCCACGTGATTTCCTTTTTTGTTTCACACGTGGTCACGTGTCCTTACTTTATTCTTCAAAAAACTCTTTCACGTGGCCACGTCTCCTTCTTCATTCATTTTCACGTGGCCATGCATCGATCTTCTGGACCTCACGATCACTTTCTCGCATAAATTTTCCATGTTTGCAGTTTTGGCCCAAATCTTTGCCCTTTTTACAATTAAGTCCTTTTTCTTGCAAATTAACCCTGAAAAACACCAAAATTTGTAATTAACTCTAAAAACATAAAAATAACAAATTAAACTCAAATTCAACCTAATTAACACAAAATTAAGCTAATTAAACACCTAAAAACATACTAAAAACACTATATAAATGACCATTATCAATAACTTAAACATTCAGCTTCATTAATAGCAACAGACAAAAGCGAGGAGCATGTATTATTCAGTATTAAAGTATAGAAGATGATGTAAAACATAAAGATGATAAGAAGGACAAGAAAATCACTCAAATCAAATCCAAGCAAAAACCAAAAAGGAAGACCATGTGAAATTCAAATTACCACGTGAAATTCAGATTACCTGATTACAAAAATTCCTTCTAAATACACTAAAATAGCTAGCTGTTTTATTGTAAAATAACCAGCTAGCTGTTTTAGTGTAGAACAACTAGCTAGCTAAATACACTAAAATAGCTAGCTATTTTAGTGTATTACAACAAACTGTTTTAGTGCTATTTTTGTGTGATAGTTTTTCACGTGTTTCTTTTTATACTCAATTTTTATTCCTATTTATACTCAGTTTTGACTAAGCATGTTAAAGTGAAAGAAATAATAGATATTGCCTATTTATACTCAATTTTGACATAAGTATGTTAAAGTGAAAGAAATAATAGATATTGCCTATTTATACTCAATTTTGATTCCTTTAATGCCTATTTGGTTTAATTTTAATTTTTTAAAGTGAAATTGACACTATCAAAATATGAAAGGTGACTAATAAGTATAAAGAAAATAACAGAAAGTAAAAAAAAGGTGACAACTTAATAAAACAGAATTTCAAAGATACAGGGTATGTTAGTTTGCAAATAAAAGCTTGAGTTATTAAATGACTCACTGGACTTAGACCAAGTAGCTTCTGGTTGGCTAGAGCCACAACCTGCATAGAAGATATTAGCATATATAGCTTACAGGTAACTAGAGTTATATATACATGAAAACTAACTAGAGTTAATTAACTTAAGAATAACTGCCATCTAACTTTACTAACTAGTTAACTAAACTACTAGCAAAACAAAAACTAAAAACATTAGAAAAATAATTATCATAAAAGATAAGAAATAAACGTTTATGGCTCTCCTCAGGCTTTTTTAATATTTTTAAAATAATGTTTTTCGAGCTCCATCCATTTATTTCTTTCAAAATTGGCGAAAATGAGGAAAAAGGTATTGGGAATTTATAGCAGTCTTAAGTA
>JBBPFJ010000158.1:7500-45488 GCA_037975025.1 Excoecaria agallocha
CCTAGGAGGAATTCTAATCAATTAATTGTGTATTTATAATCCGACTGTGTATGTTCATGGATGCAATGGTAAGTTAGGATATAGAAGGGATCATTTTTAAAAGAGGGTAAAATTGTCTTTTCACATTAAGCCATGTGTACTTATAATTGGAAGAAATATGTAATTAGGGTTTAATTGAAAGATAAAAGTGTAAGTAGTGGGGCAAAAATGGAAAATAAAGGAACATTAAAGGGCTATATGCAATTAAGATTTTGCTTAATGAGTGACCAATGGGATAGAGACACTTAGCCATATCTAGAATCTTCATGGAAGTGGAAATAAATTCGTGAAATTGAAAAAAAAGGGCCCGACCATTTAAGGGGTTCCACACAAGTGAGATTTATGCTTATCTTTTTCTATTCCCTCTTAAAAAAACCTTTTGTTCATGGTAGCTCAAGGAGTGTAGAGAGAAATTAGGGTTAAGCCCTATAAAGGTAAGAATAATCTCCATTTTCTAATCATTCTTTTCATTTAATTGTGAAAGCTTTAATTGATACGGGAAACAAAAATTTGCTTTTGAAATCTTATGTGTGGAGGAGAAGAAAAAGCTAACAAGAGATATGAAGAGGGAATAGAAAGGAAGAAAAAGGAAGTAGCATAAAAAAGATATGGGAACTTTTCATGATGATTTTGTGTATGTGTTTGATTTTGGACATTTGAGACATGCTTGTGATGTTCTCAGATGTGTTGCAGGTTAAAATTAAGCTTGATATAATATGGAAATCGAATTGTGCATGTAGCCTTTGAAAATTTGAAATTCTGCCTAGGGCTCATTTGACCAATTTGTACTATTTTGATGATATCTTGAGCTATAGTAATTAAAATTGAGAAATTATAATTAGAGGTGAAATTAGACTCATGTATCTTCATTTTATATGCTGAACTTAAAATCTGAATCGATTTATATAATAGTGAAAATTTTATCTTGAAATTTGCTTGTGATTACTGCCCTATCATTGGGAGTAGTCTATGGTTTTTATAGAATATATGGAGATTTAAAGGTTGTATTTGAGTGATTTATAATGTTTTGGAAACTAGAGATATGGGACTATAACTTTGTAGGAGAACACTTTCACTAAAAATGATGTTTAGCGGGTTACAAATGGCATAGAAAGCAAGACTAAAATTCTATCTTTAAACCAAATAGACCTCACGGTTACTAGATTTTAGCTAATGAATGTAAGCTAGTCCAACTTTCAGTCCAGAATGTAAATGGAACCTATATCATGGTCATAAGGTTTATCTAATAACTGTGATCCCTTTTCATGACTAAGGTCACAGTTACTAGGTTTTAATGCTGATCATGACCCTCCCATAACTCAATATGAATATGAATTTTAGACTCCAATGGGGACTTAAGCATACCTAATTCTTTCTAAGCCTTGTAAGCCATCTTAAATATAACTTATATAGTAATATACAACATTAACCATGTGAAATATATAAGGAATACAAGGTAAAGTTGTAGCAATTGATACATGAAAATGTTTCCCTAAATATGATTGTATTATAATGATTATACACATGTGATTTTGGTTATGCTATGACAGTTAAAGAGAAATACTCACTGCAAGAAAAATCCAGTTTCCCGACGAAAATGAGTAAATTTTTGTAGGAAAATGAAAATACCGACGAAAACTAGCGAAGGAGAATCGGTTGTTGGCACTTTTGCCAACGAAAATATTTTCATCGGTAAATTTACCAACGAAAAATATCATCCATCTTTAATTTCCTTAGGGTGTGTAGATCAAAAAATTGTCATAACTTGCCATATTTACTGACGAATTTAAAATTTCATAGGTAAATTTATCGACGAGTATAAGTATTCTATAGGTAAATTTACGGATGGAAATAAGTATTTCGTAGGCAAATTTGGCTACCAAAAAAATCCGTCACTAAAGTTGCCTATGGTTTGTCACATTTCGTAGGGAAATTAGTGATTGTATTTTTTTCATCGGTAAATTTGGAAAAAATAGCAACAAAATTATCCATCACTATTCCATCACTTAAATTATTATAAATTTTGATAATTCGAGCTATACATGTTGCAAAAGCTTTAAAACTTTAAAAATTTGACAAACATTTTCACTTTCTAACAGTGCATACATGAAAAGATATTTTCATAGATGTATAAATTCATTATGCATACATATAGAGATTGTTTATGCAATCATAACTGATTATTCTAACGCATTGACTTAGAATATAATCTAAAGCATTCCAGTATGCACAACATGTAGTCTAACATATCTTACAAGAACAGTTATGTAGCTATTGACTTAAATAGCCATCCAATTTCAAAGATACAAGTTTAGTAGTATTACAAGACTAGGTATGACATATTCTAAGGCACATGTTATTGCTAAGAGCCATAATCAAGTTTATGGCATTGAATACAATAACATTGTTTCCTCAATGGCTAAAATTGTTTATGTTTATCTTCTCATCTCTTTAAAAGCAATGTACCCCTAGACTTTATAACAACTTGACAATAAGAATGTCTTTCTCCATAGCAAAATAGTCAAAGATTCTATGTGGAGCAATTAGCTTGAAGAAGTAATTAGACTGGTTAGATCCCATTTCCTTTTCTCTCTCTTATATTCTTCTTCTAAGTTCACAATGATATTTACACTCTAATTGTAAGGGCAACAACAAAATATAAAACTTTCAAAGTTTTTGCTATCTTATCAGAATCTTTCAATTCTGAAAATTTTAATAATTTTGATAACTAGTAGCAATTTTATCCAGTATTAGATATAGCCAAATTTTTGAGAGTTAAAGAAAATTGAGTTCAACAGAGACTAGTTTTTCATCATCCAATGGGATAAAAATTTTGAAGAGAATTCATTCAATAAAAGAAATAGAAACTAAAAAAGGAAAACCTTGCAAAATTATTACTAATATTTCGATAAAATTGCAACTAGTTAATGAAATATGGATAATTTTTTGAAATTTCAAGGTAGGCATAAATTTGCCAACATGCAAAAAGATTTGGATATTCTGTTATGAGATATTATCATTTGGTTGGTTTTGGCAAGGAGTGCGACAATTGTTCTGCCTCTAATTAATTCATTATTACAAACTTTATGGCCTTTATTAATATAATGCCATAAATCTATCAACCATACCCCTCAAAATTTACCTTGGGTAATCAGAATTAAAGAAAGCAACTGTGGATTTTTTAGCAATTTGGCCTTTTCCTCGTGCCACTTATGTAAAATACTATGAAACTTGTAAAACCTACATATACCATTATGCCTAGGGAACTTACCTAAAAGAAAGAAAGAAAATTCATAGTACAGGATTTTTGAATAAGTTTATGGATTTTCTAATGATCAAAGTTGTAAAATTGATGCAAACTTTAGTTCTGCATTGGGAAGTTACCCAAAATAGCTTCATACCTTGTAAATATTGTGATAGAAAACCTCAACAAACCTAAGTTCTGCATTGGGGTGAGAGCTCAACCTGTTCCAATTTAAGTCATAATAATGGTTATAAAACAATTATAAGAGATATGTTTTCAAGGAAAAAAATAATAAAAGAAGTATTTGAATCAAAAAGTCCATCAATTTCTATATTTTCTAAATCCAAAAATAAAAAATTGCAACATTTACTTTGAATCCAAAAATTACAATGCACATAATAAGATATTTAAAAAAAAATTCAATCACTTGCATTGAACTCATCTTTGGTAGCGTGATGAAAAACAACTTTTAGTGTTTTTAGGCATTGAAGTTCTAGCATTGTTTGCCACTACCAACTTGAGATGATTTCTGAAAGCAAACAATATCTCTATCTTCTTGCTGTACATTAGAAAAATGAGAATGATAATGATGATTGAGAAACAAAATGGCACATGCAACTTTGCAAAAGAAAAATTAAAAAAGAAAAGAATTGTAATACGATATTGATTTTTCATACCTGACAGGCCCGAAATGTAAGCTTATTGTCAATGGGTTCACACATAACATTAGGTTCAAATTTTAGTTCTTGAATATAAATAAGGAAATAGTACATACCATGCAAGCAATATAACTTGGCATATGATATTACCGAAGCTCCCCTTTCAAAGGTCCATAAAGTTTTAAAAAAAGAAGAATATCCTCTTTAGTTTTCTCAGGTGGAGGTATATGTCGCAAGTCCTGTATTATCACAGTGATAAGAAAAAACATGGGATATTACCAAAACTATTTCTTTATGACAGACTTGTGGGATATGGAGCAAGTCAATTAGTAAACCTTTTTCTTCATCATAACTAAATGCCCAAGACCACTTTGTACAAGTTCAAAGAATACTTCTCGAAAGTGTCGAGCAACACCTTTAAAAGTAAGCTTTATGGATTCATCCTTTTGTTGATCCAAAATAGATATGATTTTTCTAATTTTTTGCAACGATACATTATAGACTAAAATGGTAAGGATGTCTTATAAACAGTAAACACGAGATCAAGATCAAAGAAATAGAGGTTAGTCTAATAATACCTCATCACTAGCATCAAGTTCTTATTTTCTTCTCTGAAGTTCTTCATGCTGCTCTGTGAAGTAACATATTGATCTAGTGCCTTCTTATTGACATGACTGAACTGTTGCAATTGTTCATTGCACCTATGAAGCATTTTATACAACTCATTGATACTCTTCCGCTTGTACCTATAATTTTCAATGTCCATAAAAGATATATTAGTCAAAATAAAATGGTAGATAGGAAATAGTAAATAGAATGACCCTAATCACTGATCATAAGGGAAAATATGATGACAACAATAATTGAAGGCTAGCAATATAAATTTTCCAGCTACTAGAATAGAAAAGATTAAATTTATCAAAATATCAAGGATTTTAATTGAATGCAGAGTGCAATAAATAGCATATCAAATTAAGTTGCTACAAATTGTTGAATAATATTTTTTTTATCACATAACAGTGGAAACAACTTTGCAATTCGAAGTTCAAGTAGTACGTTTTAAAAGCATCTAATGATAGGGGGCCTAATTCCCTAATTTTGTTCTAGTACCCCTTTTGGATTTTATAGTCTCTATAAATTCGTTGAATAGAATTCAATCCCCTTCTTACATCCTAAAAATATTGAATAAATACAAAAAGTTATGAAATAAAAATAAACTTTACATTAATCCAAGAACCATTCCAGCCAAATTCATTTCATAACTAATGACTTTTGATATAAGCCTAAATAGCTCATATTTAATCCATATTTTGTTACCAAAATAATGTTTAGTTATATTAAATTGTGCTATAATTAGGTGTATTTAATGTTTTTATCAAGTTTTGTGTATGTAGGAGAAAAAAGGAGAAAAATATGAAGAAGGAAGAGGGAAAAGATAGTGTCGCGAGCACGATGGTGAAGCCAGGTCGTGACGGAGTATGGGGAAGAACAAAGGCAGCAACGCGAGGAAAGAGCAAGCAAAAGAGTGGAGCGTGATATGTCACGAGCGCAACAGGTGCTGTAATTGCGACAGATGACGATTGAAAATAGTTGAACTTGAAAAGTCACCTAAAAGGGCACCAAACTTCACCAAAGGTTACATACTTATAGAGGGGCACTTGATGCTTGAAAAATTATATATATCTTGGAAGTTATTTTGAGAAGGGAAGGGAACCATTAGATGGATTAAATATTTATTTTTCTAACTTCAAAAGGCAGTTGAAGAACAACAGTTTTATTTTTTACTTTAGTTTATGTTATGAAGAAGAGACTTACAAGGAAGAGGAGTCATCATACATGAGTAGAGGATGAGAATTCTTTTACTTAATTTCTTGTTACTTTCCTTCTTTGTTATTATTATGAATACTTTTTAGGAATTTGAATATCGTTATTCATATTTAATCATTTCTCTTTCATTTATCTTATTATGTAGAATTTACTATTAAAACTTTATTAGTATCATTATAAGTTAAGGAAAAAGACCTTAGATGGCAATTCTTTATCTGAAAATCAACAAAATGGTTAAAAGTAAGAGAGTTGGCGAGAGCAACTTCTTTCTAATAGTTAATAGAAAATTCATTATCAAAGCATAGTTTGAGAGATTGTATGTGGAGATAGTTGTTATATGTTGGTTTTTATTCTTTGAATGTGTGTTTATGTAATTTTAGTCTAAATATGAGAGCTACGATTTAGAACCATAAATGCATGTTTAAGGCATAATCTAGTCTAGATGCGAGAGCTGTGACATAGAACATTATTCCAACTTGGCTTGCATGATAAAGATTAAATTATAAATAAGAGAAAAATATTAAATTCCATACTTATGTATATGTTATATTCATCATACTCATAAGTCTTCTCGGATTATCATTAAAGTAGAATAATATTTAGTTTAGAGTAGTAAAGTATTAGTTTTAACTAGCAAATTAAGGATCATTGTAAACAAGATAAAAATTGAGTAGTAATAGTGTACAATCTTAATCAATATTCCTCGTGAGATCGACATCTTTTGTACTATAATTTGTACACCATATGCTTGCAAAATTGATGCTTCAAAAAAGCAAAACAACTTTCAGAAGAAGCAATTGGATAAGAATTGTACGCTGAATGAGCAAACCAATCAATAGAGGAAAGAGGTGCTTACACACTAGAAAAGAACCTAATTTTTCAATATGAAAAGAAGAAGAAGAAGAAGAAGAAGAAGAAGAAGAAGAAGAAGAAGAAGAAAATAATAATAATAATAATAATAATAATAATAATAATAATAATAATAATAATAATAATAATAATAATAAGAAGAAGAAGAAGAAGAAGAAGAAGAAGAAGAAGAAGAAGAAGAAGAAGAAAACAAGGTGTTTTATTCAAAATCCCATTAATGCCCTCCTAAGGGAAAACAAGGTGTCTTCATAAGTTAGCTAGTTTATAATAGCCTTAGCCATCAGGTGAAACTCTTTCTTTATGACAGACTTGTGAAGCAATGCAGCAGATTTGTTTTGTTTTTTGGTTTTAGTTGTAGCAAGAACCATAAATTGATCTTTTCAAGGCTGAATGGTGACTGTTTTCTTATTTGACAACCCTATGAAACCAAATAACACATATAATACCAAACATCAAAATTATAATCCCTAGGATAATGAGCATCAAAAATAAAATAAAAGATCATTACCTACTTTGCAAAAACGAACTAAAAAAGCTTGAAAAACATAAACTTTTCAATTGAACTAATTAAAAAAATCATATCACATTTCTCAATCAATTTACTCATAATAAAAGAAAATAATAACAATAGAATACCAGAGTGCTTGTAGGAGTTGATATTCTAGAGATTATTAGGCTTTTTACTGAATTGAACGCTAGCAGATCCTCTGCCGAACTACTTGACCAGAAAAGAGTTATTTTTTTTACCATCTCCCATATCAATTGCCCTGGTACTTTCGCCATTGTTGATTTCCTTTGCTTGCACCCACAACCATAACAGATCTATAAGCCTACTACAATAAACTTCCCAACCTAATATATGACAAATATGATGATTTACAATATAACCTGCTAGGGTTTTTTCTTGGTAGCTACAAACTTAGGACTGGCGAGCAAAGAGAAGGAGAACGAGATTATGTTGGGTAAAATATGGTCTATCTAAAGACACTGCTATCTCAACAAATAAAATGTGAAACAATAACACCTACTTCTTTGTGAGCAGATCTCCTGCATTGCTTTGTTTGGCAGGCAAGGCAGATCTTCTTCAAAACATACCCAAAAGAGGGGACGAATACATTTGAAGGGGCAGCGGCATGCTGTGTGAGGGAAGAGGTAGAACAACATTAGGTTAAAGTTATTCGTTATATATATATATATATATATATAATAATAATAATAATAAAAATTAATAAATAATATATAAGAAAAATCTTAGTATATTTTATTATATACTTAATTATATTACTTATTACTATAGACTATAGAATTTAATATAAATAGTAATTAAATATATTACTATATAATATTAGTATAAAGAATTTAGTATAGAATACAAATATAAACTATAATAAGATATTTGATTTTTTATTAATTTTTATTAAAATAGTTTTTTATATTTTAAAATTATAAATTTTCAAATTATAACATTCAATATATATATATATATATGTGTGTGTGTGTGTGTGTGTGTGTAGTATTTTATAGCCATTTCTATACATTCAATGTAGCCATCGGAATATCAGCCAAGGAATCCCTTAACTATTAGAATCAATTGTACGAATCACACTTTTATCACTAAACTATATTAGGGTTAAATTTTTTTGCTATATATATATATATATATATATATATATATATATATATATATATATATATATATATATATATATATATATATATATATATATATATATATATATATATATATATATATATATATATATATATATATATATATATATATAAATCGATTAGGTAACCGAAACCATCGATTTTTTCAAACAATGGACTGAAATCGAATCGAAAACCAAAAATCCCAAACTTTATAACCTTTAACCATTTTTTCGGTCCGGTTAACCTAAAAAATTAGATCAATTTTTTTGGTTTTTTTAGATTTTTAAGCTCAACCCTAGTTCTTATCCTATCTTATTTTTTTAAATTATTTTATTATATGTGCCATCTTTTATTATTTTGAATCTTTAAACTTTTCATTTAGGTAACTATTCAATCATTTGATTACCAAAGTATATAAGAAAAAAATTTTCAACCGACTTTATATACTTATTTCTAGGAAAAAAAAGAAAATTTCATAATAATTACATATTTATAGGTTAAATTATTTAGATAAATTTTTTTTATTAATATAGTCACTAAATAAAAATTTACATGAATTTAATTTAAATTAACTTATAGTTTAATTAATTAATTGACTTATACTAAAATTTATAATTTCATGGTTTTAAATTAAAGTTAGAGAATAAAAATGGATTTTCAATTTTTTCATTCATTCCGTAGGAAAATTTCTTACGAAATTATGTTTCGTACGTAAATTACCGACTGGAATATTTATGTTTTTGTAAGTAAATTATCGACGAAATAAATAGTCCGTCGGTAATTTACCTATGGAAATATAATTTCGTAAGAAATTTACCTACGGAATCGTATTTTCGTAGGTAAATTACCTACAAAGTTGTGGTTCCGTAGGTAATTTCCCTATGGAAGAATAATTTCGTAGGTAAATTATCGACGGAATAATTTTTCGTCGGTAATTTACCTACGAAACTATAATTTCGTAAGGAATTTTCCTACGAAATACGATTTCGTTGGTAATTTACCTACGGAAGGAGGATTCCATCGGTAATTTACCTTCAAAAAAGAATTTCGTTGGTAAATTTCACGTGAAATTTTAGCTGCAAAATATTAGCACGAAATTTATGATGAATTTTTGCAAATCCGTCGCTAATTTTCGTCGGTAAATTTGGGTGGCAAAATTTTCCTCCATTATTTACAACAGATTTATTATTCCATCGCAATATACATATTTTCAAACAATTTTCCATACGAAAAAGAGTTTTCCATCAGTAATTGCCTACGAAAAATTTTTCATCCGTAATTTTTCGTCAATATTTGAGAGTTTTCTTGTGGTGACTGTATCATTTGACATAACATATTATATGATAAATTGTATATTATAAATCAAATGATATATGAATATGATCATTTGCCTGCACATAAATCTTGGTGGTGGATAGATGGGCATGCCTATGGGATTACAGTCGTAGCTGCTACATTCTGACCCCATTTGGGTTCATAATATATCCCATTGAGACCATAATTCTGATCCCGTTTGGGTTCATAGATTTAATACCTTCGGGTATTTATATATTTGATACCTAAGGGTATCCATAACACCCGTTATCCATATCTACAGGACTTTAGCAGGCATTTCACAAAGTAAAATGAATAGTTTATATTGATGATAAAGAATTGATTTGCCATTATGATTTATTATTATGCATAAAGAATAGTTGTTCCCTACTAAGCTTTATAGCTTAGCACAGGTGCTTATTCGTGTAAGTACAAGGTAGGTCTTTGCCTTAGGGATAAAGCCAACACCAGTTAGGAAGAGAAAAGTTTGATGTATGAATTATATTGCTTTTACCTTTCTGGTTATATAATTCTTATGTAAGTAATGTAATGAACATTAACTGTAAATAATAATTCAAAATATAGTTATGATGTAATAAAGTATAGACTTATATAACTTATTCTGATGCAAGAATTAAACAGTCAAAATATAGTAAATTACATGACAGACGAACATATTATTATCATTATATGTATTGTTTATTAACAACATTAAAATAAGTAACAGGAATCTAGATAGACTAGCGTGGTCATTACATTTTTGGTATCATAGTGCCTTAGTTTAGGTGGTTCTGGCCTATAACAATTTAAGAGTAGGTGTTTATAGAGTTTTTATTGGTGTTGGCTTATGGTGGTTGTCCTTGTGTTTCTTTAAATAGTTGTTTTTGGGGGAAAGTCATGAAATAGTAGATGACTCTATGGAAAGTAATTTACCCAGGCAATCAAATCCCTCAAATCCTGAATTTCCAACATCTACCCAAGGTGATATACTCGCTGCTGAACCTGGGGAAACATTATTGAGATTTCTCATGATGGCCCAGACTTTTACAAAGAAAGACTGCACCAAGAGCCCCTTTTTTTTAAAATTAGAAAGCAAGGTATAGAGGAGTTCTTGGGATACAAATTAGGAAGAAATTGAAAAGAGATAAAAAATTACAGTTTTAGGATTTTGAGTTCAATTGACCCCGATGCCATTATTGCATTTTGGGGGCTGAGATAATGGTTTTAAAAGTAGAAAGTTTTTTTGGATAGGAACCATAGTTTGACTTGGATTTTTTTTGATAATTATTTGGCTATGCGATATCAAGAAATGTTAAAAAGGAAATAAAAATAAGAGTATAGAGAAAAGTGAAATAAGTATAAGAAAGAAGCGTCACCTTAGTATAGAATGAAAAAAGCTTAAGGGTTTCTAATGTACCTCAGAAGAAGAGGTAAACCATAATGAGAAAGAGATAAATTTATAGATTTAATCATAACTATGCATATTGGTAGGATCGAGGTTATAAAGAAGTATGATGTCACCAAATTATCTCTGATATGTATTTTCTCCTTTATGATTATTATGTATATGTATTGATAGGTGTTGATAATCGAGATGCATATATATATGATGGTATAGTAATGAGATCTTAGGTTTGGGTTGAAAAGTAAAAGATAAAAAATGTATATATGATTAGTTTTTGGACTATAGTATAAGTATGTTAATAAGATGTATAGAGATTATTTCAATATGGCTTATGAAAAAGATATAAAGTTTAAATACATGTATATCAAAAAATTTTATATTTGATAGTTTCTGTATATATAGAATTCATCTGTATGATTTTAAGAGTGATAAGAGAATTGTGATCAATATGTTGGATGTTTAAGTTTCTTGACAATAGCTATAGAAGATTAACACCCGATTTTAATCATGTTTATGATTATAGGATGGATTATTAAGCTAGGATGTGATAGTGTTTCATATGTAGAGTTGCTATTAGAAAATTGAGGTTGATTGCTAAGCTCTGTAAACCTATTAGTGATTCCTTAAAAGGCATGGGCAGTTGATAAAATATTTCATAGTTGGGATGGGCCAAAATATGTGCATTATATGAGATTTTACATCTGCATTTCATTGCATATATGAAAGCATCATTCACTCGTAGCATAACATCATATCACATGTATAGGCCCCGACTGAAAAAGAAAACTGATAGGATATACGTTAAGCATAGTAATAATATGATAGTATGATAAGGCTACCTTTATATGGAAATTGAGTTATAAGAGAAGCAAATCAAGTTAAAGAGAGAATCAAGAGAATGTTATAGTTATAAAGAGATAAAGTTAGATTGAATTTAAGTGTGATGTAGTACAGAGATGTAGATGGGATAATGTAAATAACAAGTGAAGTTAGTAGAGACAGTATAGAATGAAGGTTGATTGAGATAGATACATAAGTATAGATAGAAGTATAGAAATAGTAGTGATATATATGAGTATAGGGTACAAGTATGAATTTTAAGGATGCAATTCTTTAAGAGAAAGAGAGTTGTAATGCCCCTAATTGTACCCTACGAGGAATTCTAATCAATTAATGGTGTATTTATAATCCGACTGTGTATGTTCATGGATGTAACGGTAAGTGAGGACATAGAAGGAATAATTTCTAAAAAAAGGGTAAAATTATCTTTTCACATTAAGCTATGTGTACTTATAATTGGAAGAAATGTGTAGTTGGGGTTTAATTGAAAGATAAAAGTGTAAGTAGTAGGGAAAAATAGAAAATAAAGGAACATTAAGGGGCTATGTGCAATTAAGATTTTGCTTAATGAGTGACCAATGGGATGGAGACACTTAGTCATGTCTATAATCTTCATAGAAGTGGAAATAAATTCATAGAATTGAAAGAAGAAGGGGGCCAGCCATTTAAAGGGTTCCGTACAAGTGAGATTTCTACTCATATTCTTCTATTCCCTCTTAAAAAACCTTTTTTTATGGTAGCTCAAGGAGTGTAGAGAGAGAAATTAAAGTTAAGCCCTAAAAAAGTAAGAATACTCTCTATTTTCTACTTATTTTTTTTCATTTAATTACGAAAGCTTGAATTGATATAGGAAATAAATATTTTCTTGTGAAATCTTATATGTGGAGGAGAAGAAGAAGCTAATAAGAGAGATGAAAAGGTAATAAAAAAAAGAAAGAGGAAGTAGCACAAATAAGGTATGGGAACTGTTCATGATGTGTTTGTGTATGTGTTTGATTTTGGATGTTTAAGAAATGATTGTGATGTTGTTAGATGTGTTTTAGATGAAAATTAAGCTTGATATAATGTGGAAATCGAATTATGCATGTAGCCTTTGAAAATTTAAAATTTTACGTAGGGCTCATTTGACTAGTTTGTACTATTTTGATGATAGCATAAGCTACAGTAATTAAAATTGAGAAATTCTAATTGAAGGTGAAACTAGACTCATGTATCTTCATTTTATATGAAGAACTCAAAATCTGAATCGATTTTCATAATAGTAAAATTTTATCTTAAACTTTGCTTATGACTGTTGCCCTATCATTGGGAGTAGTCTATGGTTTTTATGGAATATCTAGAGATTGATAGGCTAGATTTGAGTGATTCTTAGTGTTTTAGAAACTAGAGACATGGGACTATAACTATCTAGGAGGACACTTACACCAAAAATGACATTTAATAGGTCACAAACGGCATAAAAAACGAGGCTAAAATTCTATCTTTGAACAGAATAGACCTCACGGTTACTAGATTTTAGCTAATGACCATAAGGTAGTCCAACTTTCAATCTAAAATTTAAATGAAACATATCTCATGGTCATCAAGTTTAACTAATGATTGTGACCTGACCGGTGTCTAGCAAGTGTACTAGATCGGCTAGTAATATAGGGAAATATAGATTAAGACCCCAAAATATCGTACCCAAGGGAACATGGATTGCTAAGAATAATATCTATGTATGAATTAAATTAATCCGAGATTGTTTCCCAAATGTTTTTGATTCAAAAGCAAAAATTAAATAAAAGAAATAATTAAACAAAACAAAAGCTAAAACATGAATTAAAAACAAAACAATAACTTGAATTCTCTTGCTAAAGAAACTATCCACCTTAATTTTCATTGTAATGACTTAAATTCAATAGAAACACCAGTGATTATGGAAAAACTAGTAGTAAAGCAAGATATCTTTATTCAAGTATATCATTCTTAGTATTAAACTCATAGATAAATCTAATACTTAGCATGAAAATCTAGTTTTAACTTCCTAAATATTCATTGAAGCCTTTCTCAAGTGATTCAATTCCAATTTATTCTTGGTTCCTCCTCTCTTAGTATTAATCAATAAAATTCACACATAATCATCTCATATTTCAGATAATAATCATGCATAAACATTAAAGAGTTAATCCAAGAACATGCAAATCATTAACTATGTCAAAACCAATTTTCAGTTATTTATTCAATAAACCAACAATCAATCTCAACATAATCAAAGATAAGAATATGCTTAAAACCAAGAAATAATCAACCGATATTGAAATTAAGCTCAAAATAATTTCATAACAATGAAAATATAAAATTTCAAGAGTCCATTAGCAAAAGAAGAAAAACTACTTCCTAAACATAATTAAAAACTAAAGACAAAGTTGAAAAGAAAAACAGAAAAACAATGTAAAAATAAACTAAAAAAAACAAAGCTGAAAAACTCAAGATTGATCCCCATTGATTCTAAGATTCCCCCTTTCTTTGGTGTTTAAGTCTTCTATTTATAGGCAAAAACGTGGTAGATTTCTTCCAAAACTGCAGAAACCAAATAGGAAGTGAATTCTGCTCAAAACAGGAAGTCGAAAATCCTTCGCGCAATTGGAGAATTAATCACGTGGCCACGTTTCCATTTGTGCACTTCCTACACGTGACCACGTGTATGCAAGCTTCTCTTCCACACGTGGCCACGTGTGTTCCTTCACTGGGAATCCACGTGGTCACGTCTATGCATTGTTTTCTCCTTTTAGTCTTTCACGTGGCCATGTGTAATTTTGTTCTTTGAAACACATGGCCATGTGTTCCCTAGTGTATTTTCACACGTGACCATATGATCCTTCCTTTTACATTTCACGTGGGCACGTATAACTCTTCTGGAATTCACGCTAATATCTTAACATGAATTTTCCAAATTTACAATTTTGACCCAAATCTTCTTGCCTTTTTACAATTAAGTCTTTTTTTTCTTGCAAATTAACCCTGAAACACCAAAATTTACAATTAACTCCAAAAACATAAAACTAACAAATTAAACTCAAATCAAACCTAATTAACACAAAATTAACTTAATTAAATACCTAAAAATACACTAAAAACATCATATAAATGGCCATTATCAAATACCCCACACTTAGACTTTGCTCGCCCTCGAGCAAATTAGAACAAACCAACTCCTCAAAATAATCAAACTTAAATAAAGAATCATACATTTCAAAACCAAGTTTAACAATTAACAAGAGCACTTAATAAAACTTTCAACTAGAATAAATTCAATCAAGACAATATAAGTTAGTTTCCTTGTGTGTGTGTGCAAGACCAAAACAATTTAAGTATTTTCAAAATCCAAAACACCAATGCAAATTCATAGTCAAGGTTAGAATGAATGTACACATAAGTATACTCAAGGTTTCGCGCTTGAAACTCTAGAAACACCATAGGCCTCTCCTTTAGCACCGGAACCCGAAGGTCATCTCCGCTAAACAACTCAAAAACAAAACTTAAAATCACTTAGGTCTTTTAAAGGTTGTAATGAGGCTTAGGTATTGGTTATCAAAGAATGGATAAAAGATCAATAATAAGAATAGCCACTCTAAGATAAAATAGACTAATAATTCACAAATTTCATCCCATTAACTTAATCAATAAAGAATTTAGCCAAAATTTCTCAACCCTTCACAATTCAAAGCTCTTTTATGAACAAGAAATAATAATTGAAACTCTTTTTCATTCACAATTCATTCCCTTTTTGAAGAAGTCATAACCATTTTTTTCTTGTAACTACCCCACACTTAAGATTTTGCCATACATGCTAGCTTTATTTGTAAATTTCTTTCTTTTTCTTTCACTTTTTCTCTTTTTTTTTTCTTTTTTTTTCTTTCGCTTCACTAGCTTTGATGTTGACAATACAATAATAACATGGGTAATCACAAAGTCACTATTCATTTGACTTCAACAATAGCCATTAACAATAAAATCAACAACATCTTATCACACCCATCAAAATACCCAATTCTTATTAATCCATCCAATCTTAGAGTGGCCAATTCTAGAAGGGAAGCTAAAAGCTTTTTAAGCTATATGGTAAAATAAATAAGTGTAACAAGAAAAAAATAAATATGGCACGCATTCAGCATCCCTCATTAGGCTCAAAATGGCTAACAAAGGATAAATATGTATATAAGGTAGGAAATAAGTTAAGATATGGCTTAACAAGAAAAACATTGCCTAGATCACTTTTCAAGTTGTTTTAAGTTATTTGTATGCTTTGAAGGGTGATGAGGAAGGTTCTAGTGTTCTAAAATTCATCACTCAACTATTTCAATGCATTGTTTTTCTTTAAAGTATAAAAACTGGTCTTAAGTGCTCAAAAATGTAGAAACTAACAAATATAAGTCAAGTTGAATATGAAACTAGCTAAAAATTCATTAAACAACATGCTTGTTCTAATGCTAAACAAGAATTTTAAACATTTCACATTCTAAATTCAAGTTCAAAGTGTTCAATTTTTTAGAAAAAACTAGGGCGAATTAAGCTAAATGTACAATAAATGATAAATGAATAAACTAAACTAACATGCAAAACTAAAAAACTAAACATGCAAACTAAAAACAAAACTAATCATGCAAACTAAAAACAAAACTAAACAACAAAAACAAAAATTCATGAGTAAGAAAATAAGCAAGGTAAGAAAAACTCCCTTAGTTGGACTTTCAATTTTTAGCTCAGCTGAGCTCTATCCCCCTCTTTAGAAGCTTGCTGTCCTCAGCAAAGTATGAAAATGTCAGCACACTTTATCACTTTTGAGAAACAAGTTAGTGACCAAAAATGTAAGCTCACCATACTTAGAACCATAATCAAGTCAAAAAGAAGGCAAGAGGTCAATGGAATTAAGTTAACAAGCAAACATGCCTCTAAACCAAATGCGGTGCAATGAACAAGACTTAATAAACATGGTAACTAAGTGAATAAATGTAACTAGGCCAAACTTTCTTAAGTGCTCAATGCATACTATCCATAGGTGACAAAGTGAACAATGCATAATCTCAAGTGAAATATAATTTGGTGATGGTTAGGCTTAAATAAAAGGAAGAGAAATATTTCAATTGGTCATGGTAAGCATAAAAGAAAATTAGCCAATTTAAATATAACTCAACCTATATAAAGCCACAATGAAGTTCAATGTCAAACAATAAGTAGCTAAGAGTAAATGCAATGCTACCTGAATTAATGAGGTTAGAAATAATGAAAAGATGAAGTTCAACTTTGAGGTATGTGCGTAAGTGAGTATGTGAGTGTGAATGAGTGAGGGTGGTGGAGCAAAATAAAAGAATCGTGGGTGCGCATATCTTGGTGAAACTAGACCCATGGGCACGCAGGTGCATTTGGAAGATTTCACGTGGCCACGCATGACTGAGAAAGGAAGCAACCCGTGGCCACGCATAGGAATTGGAGAGGGAGGACGTGGGCACGCGAAAGGCTACTTCCAGGCAGAACTCTAACACGTGGCCACGCAGCTGCTGGCTTGATTCCTTCACGTGGGCATGCAATGGTCTTCACTTCTGCATTCTTTACCTTCATTTTTCTGCACATTAAAGCACCAAATTACCTTTTATTCATCTTAATTCATCTTTAACCATTTTCAATCAATCACATTAACAATGTAAACCAAGCATTGAACCCTATAAACCAATTACAGCTCATACTCACTTATTTATCCATTTCCTTTCTTGTTAAGCTCTAATCAAACAATATATACTTAAATTCCAATCCATTCTTAATTTGGCATATGCAAGTTCCCTCTTTAAATTCTCAGCACCAAGCAACAATATGCAAATTCACATCTACCCAAATCTTAAACTCATGATTTACAAGGCACAAACTAATAACAAACATGCATTAAACTTTAAACTAAAAACAATAGCAAAACAAATAACATGCAAAACATAAAAAAAAATAGATGAAAATTTAAAGAGAAGAGTTAGAGAAGAAGTTCTGGTTTAATGAGTCCCAGCTTGACTCTTGTTACTCTCGGGAGGTCGAGCTTGTGATCCAAATGTAGGTCTTTCCGGACTTTGCTCCTCATTTTCTCCCATTAGTAGAAGAAATTTGTCATAGTTTATCAAAGCTGGAAACTCCATATCTTCAATAAAATATGACTCATCCGTTGGCTCATTTATCACGAACTCTACCGGCTCTTCTAGCCTAAATAAACTCTCCAAGCGGACTGAATCCAGTATCTCCACTTGAGAATCTTTCCTTTCTTGCTCCTTTGGTGATAAATTCTCCACTAGAGATCCAACATCCTCTAAATTAATACATGACGTATCCTCAAATATGAATTGTTTCTCTTGTTCCTTATCCTCCATGAATGATTGATTTGGTTCCTTTTCCTTACCACCATCAACTTGAGTGCTCAAAAGTTCTAGCTTAGATTCCAACTTTTCAATTCCATGCTCTTTATCCCTTAATAAATTTTTCTGACTTCTAATTGTCTCCTCTTGAGCCCTTATCTTTTCCTCTTGAATTCTAAACTTTTCCTCTTGAGCCCTTGATGTAGCCTCCCATGTCTCTTTTTCAGCCCAAAATTGCTCGTTCTTACATATAAGCTGGTTATGAAGACGTTGATTCTCGGAGATACAGGCTTCTTTTGAGTATCGAAGTTGTTGATTCTCTCTTCTCAATTCTTCCAATTGTAATCTCAAAGTCAAAAGAGAATAAGAATCTTCAGCAATGGATGGTGATGAACAAGGATTTTGCGATTGTGCACGCAATCGTTCTATCTCCTCTCTTTGTTTTAGTGGATTATTCATTCGTTGTTTTAAAAGAAACACTTCATAATCTTGGACCTCATCTTGCATCATCTTGAAAGATGTTTAGAATTTTTCCTGCAAAGAACAATCACCAAATTAAAACAAAATAAAAACAAAATCTCAGACTAACTCAACCAAAGATATTAAACAAACAACACCGCTGTTCCCCGGCAATGGCGCCAAAAACTTGACCGGTGTCTAGCAAGTGTACTAGATCGGCTAGTAATATAGGGAAATATAGATTAAGACCCCAAAATATCGTACCCAAGGGAACATGGATTGCTAAGAATAATATCTATGTATGAATTAAATTAATCCGAGATTGTTTCCCAAATGTTTTTGATTCAAAAGCAAAAATTAAATAAAAGAAATAATTAAACAAAACAAAAGCTAAAACATGAATTAAAAACAAAACAATAACTTGAATTCTCTTGCTAAAGAAACTATCCACCTTAATTTTCATTGTAATGACTTAAATTCAATAGAAACACCAGTGATTATGGAAAAACTAGTAGTAAAGCAAGATATCTTTATTCAAGTATATCATTCTTATTATTAAACTCATACACAAATCTAATACTTAGCATGAAAATCTAGTTTTAACTTCCTAAATATTCATTGAAGCCTTTCTCAAGTGATTCAATTCCAATTTATTCTTGGTTCCTCCTCTCTTAGTATTAATCAATAAAATTCACACATAATCATCTCATATTTCAGATAATAATCATGCATAAACATTAAAGAGTTAATCTAAGAACATGCAAATCATTAACTATGTCAAAACCAATTTTCAGTTATTTATTCAATAAACCAACAATCAATCTCAACATAATCAAAGATAAGAATATGCTTAAAACCAAGAAATAATCAACCGATATTGAAATTAAGCTCAAAATAATTTCATAACAATGAAAATATAAAATTTCAAGAATCCATTAGCAAAAGAAGAAAAACTACTTCCTAAACATAATTAAAAACTAAAGACAAAGTTGAAAAGAAAAACAGAAAAACAATGTAAAAATAAACTAAAAAAAAACAAAGCTGAAAAACTCAAGATTGATCCCCATTGATTCTAAGATTCCCCCTTTCTTTGGTGTTTAAGTCTTCTATTTATAGGCAAAAACGTGGTGGATTTCTTCCAAAACTGCAGAAACCAAATAGGAAGTGAATTCTGCTCAAAACAGGAAGTCGAAAATCCTTCGCGCAATTGGAGAATTAATCACGTGGCCACGTTTCCATTTGTGCACTTCCTACACGTGACCACGTGTATGCAAGCTTCTCTTCCACACGTGGCCACTTGTGTTCCTTCACTGGGAATCCACGTGGTCACGTCTATGCATTGTTTTCTCCTTTTAGTCTTTCACGTGGCCATGTGTAATTTTGTTCTTTGAAACACATGGCCATGTGTTCTCTAGTGTATTTTCACACGTGACCATATGATCCTTCCTTTTACATTTCACGTGGGCACGTATAACTCTTCTGGAATTCACGCTAATATCTTAACATGAATTTTCCAAATTTACAGTTTTGACCCAAATCTTCTTGCCTTTTTACAATTAAGTCTTTTTTTTCTTGCAAATTAACCCTGAAACACCAAAATTTACAATTAACTCCAAAAACATAAAACTAACAAATTAAACTCAAATCAAACCTAATTAACACAAAATTAACTTAATTAAATACCTAAAAATACACTAAAAACATCATATAAATGGCCATTATCATGACCCCTTCTCATGACCCTTTTTTATGACTAAGGTCACGGTTACCAGGTTTTGATGCTGACCATGACTCAATATGAATATGAATTTTAGACTCCAATGGGGACTTAAGCATACTTAATTCTTTCTAAGCCTTGTAAGCCATCTTAAATATAATGTATATAGTAATATACAACCTTAACCATGTGAAATGTATAAGGAATACAAGGTAAAGTTATAGCAATTGATACACGAAAATGTTTCCCTGAATATGATTGTATTATAATTATTATACACATGTGATTTTGGTTATGCCATGACAATTAAAGAACAATACTGTATCATTTGAATTAACATATTATATGATGAATTGTATATTATAAATTAAATGGCATATGAATATTATAATTTTCCTGCACATAGAACTCAGTGGTGGATTGATAGGCATGCCTATAGGGTTACAATCGCAGTTGCTACAGTTTTACACCATTTGGGTTCACATATGTTCAATTGGGAGCACAGTTCTGACCCCGTTTAGGTCTATAGATTTAATATCTTTGGGTATTTATATGTTTGATACCTACGGTATTCACAGCACCCGTTATACATACCCATAGGACTTTAACAGGCATTTCACAAAGTAAAATGAATAATTTATATTGATGATAAAGAATTGATTTTCCATTATGATTTATTATTATGCATAAATGGTACAAGACTAAATGTGACATATAGATTGATGTTATAATTGCCTTTCAATATTATAATTATTATATGTTGGTGAATGTGATCATAGTAGTTTGATTTTAGTACTGGTTGTCGTGTGCTTAGATATGACCACTATGAGTGGTTGTCCACACATTTGTTGTTCCCCACTAAGCTTTATAGCTTAGCACGGGTGTTTATCTGTGTAGGTATAAGGTAGGTCTTCATTTCAAGGACAAAGGCAACACCAGTTAGGAAGAAAAAAGTTTGATGTATGAATTGTACTGCTTTTACCTTTCTGGTTATGTAATTCTTATGTAAGTAATGTAATGAACATGTTCTGTAAATAATAATTCAAAATATAGTTATGATGTAATAAAGTATAGACTTGTATAACTTATTCTGATGCATGAATTAGACGGTCAAAATATAGTAAATTACATGATAGGCGAACATATTATTATCATTATATGTATTGTTTATTAAAAGTATTAAAATAAGTAATAAAAATTCGGATAGACTGGTGTGGTTGTTACATGCCTACTTCTAAAATGTAACCTATAGCACCTGCTGCTTGGCAGGCTCCAATATAGCCCCTAGTAGAATTTATGCATGATTAAATGGTAGTTTTTGTTATATATATATACTTAATTATTGGATAAGTTACAAGTTGAGGATTAGAGGGTAATTTGGTCATTTTATATTAAGGTATACTTATGTATAAATAGAACAAAAATATAATTTAGAGGTCCAATTGAAAAAAAAGGAAGTTGGGGTAGAAATATGAAATAAAAAAAGAAAAGGGAGCTAGCTGGGATTTATCATTTTGATGAGGTCATCTTTCACTCATATCCCTTTAGAAATTTTGTATGGAAGGAAGAAAAGAATTGAGAGTATAAATAGGAAGTCTTGAGGCTGACTACCTAAAAAGGGAAAAGAAATCATCCACTCTCCTCTTTCTAAGTCCGATCTCTCTACCCTTAAATTATGCCTTAATATCTGCTGGCATTAATGGGGAAAGAGACAGTTGAATGTTGCGTATCTAAAGTAATGTGTCCTTTTTTCTTTTCTTTATCTTCTTCTTCTTTTTCTTCTTTTTTTTCTATATGATGAGAATGGAATTTAAGGGAGAAATAGGGATTTTTATGCATGTAACTTGTTGTATGTAGAAGAAGAAAACTAGGACAATGGAAAAGAAGTAAAAATATATTGAAAAAGGTTTTTTGGAATTTCATGAAAGGTTTGGGAACTTTTACCACTTTGAATGTGTGTTTTTATTTATGTAATGATTGATATGATAATTTGTAATAGATGTGTTAATGGGATCAAAACAAGTACTAAAGGCATAAATGGGCAAAAAAGTTGAAATGTACAAGTTTTTTTAAGGTTGTACTCGCCTTTAAAGAGATTGATTTGCTTAGGAGTAGAATAGCAAAACTAAAAATTGAGTAATTTTAATTTGAGAATTAAATTAGATTCATGTGTCTAAAAATCTCTTGAAGACGTTTAAGAGTAATTCTACCTTTAAGATAGTTAGGAATCAATTGGAATTACATTAATGAGTGTATTTTTTTCATAAGAGCATGTTACTCTATTTTGTGAATATTTTGAAATTTAGTAGTTTAAATAAAGTGGTTTTTGATGATTTGAAACTCGAAGTATAGTAAAACATGTGTTTAAGCAGAAATTTTCATAGAAAATGCTACTTAAATAAACATGCAAGCTCAATTCAAAGATATGTATTTGTGTAATTTTTGGGCAAACTGGTGTACATAGTAGAACTATTAGTCTCAGCTACATGTACCCTTCTGTATCAAAAAGATCTGGTGTGCACGATAGAGACTGATTGGTCTCAACCATGTGCACCTTCTATATAGAAAATATATAGTATTGCCTATTATCCATTTCTTTAGAAAAATGCAAGCTTACTACAAGATATAAGAAAAGCGTTATCTAACTCTAAATGATAGGGAAACATGATAATTCTTAACTTGATTTACATGTTACTTTTTATGTGAATCCATGTATTATGTATGAAAAATATGATAATAAATGAAGTTGTATTTTAAATATGCAAATATACTATTTTAATATCACATGTATATAATTGTTGTTGTACTTTCATAACATTTTTTAGAACTATAATTATATGCATATAAAACCATGTATATTGATATCTTGTCACTAATCATCTTAACCAATACACATTCTCTATAGTTATATGTTACTTGATATTGATAAATGACATGTGTGACTCATTGCATATAAAACATTTAAATAATGAACTTACAACTTAAGTATACGATTTGGTTTAACTCATAGATTAGGTACAAGTTATTATTCTAATGTATTAATAAGCTAAAAGTGTATTGAAGAAATAAAGGAATGGCACAATAATCATAATAAAATTATGACTATTAATAGATACAATTGATGCATATGATAGTAATGTAAATATTTATATGTCATGGAAATTGTTAGTTAGAATAAATGCAGATGGACCTAATTAACTAACTTAGTCACTTGTGATTATTATTTGGATTTACTATGAATTTATCTTTGTATTAACACATACACATGAAAGTTGTGTAAGCCACTAAAACTAACCAAGAATAATAAATATAAATTAAGAAAGTCAAATTGATGTATATGAACTTAAGATCTACATGAATGTTTCTAAGGTAATAAGTGATTTAATTTAATATGAATGTCATTAATCAATGACATATATATATATATATATATATATATATATATATATATATATATATATATATATATATATATATATATATATATATATATATATATATATATATATATATATGTTGACATAGTAACTGAACATGATAAAGATGGTTGCATAATATTTCTGCAATGTTGTTAAGGTAGTTTCTGCTGTTAACATTGTCTTATTGTATGCCTAATAACTTACTTGTTTATATAAGAGGTTTGTCTTCATGATTTTTGTTGTCCACTAAGCTTTATAGCTTAGCAAGGATGTTTATCTGTGTAGGTTGTTAAGCTAGGACTCTTTCTTAGGAATATAATCTATATCAAAAAGACCAACAAGAGTTATAGAAGAGATTGAAAGTATAAAGTCCCTATTTTGGCTTTTGCTTATATAGTTTATATTTTACACTATAAATTTTGTAAAGTACAGATGTTTTAGTAATTGATAATTTTGTAAATGTATTAAGATTAATTTTTGTAAGTTAAGTTGGCAAAGTAATGTATATTTGTTATGTTGTAGTTTTACATGAGATTATAAACAGAAATACAAGGTGATAGACATATAAATTTTTTAATAGAGAGTATAAAGGACTAATAATTAAGTTACAATCATGATTAATGATTTAAGTATAGCTATAAAAATGGGTTTCTAGAGTGGGTGTTACATTTTGGTATCAAAGCCAAGGTTTAGATAGTTCTGGTCAATAAGAGTCTAGAAATTAGTTATCATGGAAAGTTGTAGTGTGTTGACCTAATACATATGTCCCTATTTTGTATCATTATAGATTGAAGGATGAATGGTTTAAAAGAAACTGGAAAGGAGATTGGAGAAATCAGTAACTAGAGGGTTTTTAATTTAATTGACCCTGATCCTACTATTGTATCTCATGATGAGATACTGGCTTCAATAGTATTAGGTTTATTGAAAATGAGCCACAACTTAACTCAAATTTTACAAGAGTTAACTAGGCATAAGCTATCAAAAGATGTCAAAAGGAAAAATGAGACTGAGAGAAATGGAAATAAGAGTACAAAAAAGGTGAAAACAAGTAAAAGAAAAGGGGTATTGGAAAAAGGTTCTACTACCTATATATCTAGAAAGAGAATTTATATTTCATAGGAAACACTAATCTCTAATACATCACAACCGATATGAGCATTAACTAGGTAAGGCAGAGGAGCCCAAGCTCGTAGATGCTTACATTATTTTAAATATCATTAGGGTGTATGTAAAATTACTAATAAGGCTTGTTTTAGATGTGGGCATATGAATCATTTTGTCGTAAATTGCCCAAAATAGCAAAAGCAAAATTGTACATCACAAATGAGTGAAGAGAAGTTAATGTTCTAACTGTATCTCAAAAACTAGGGGTTTATATGGGTTATCTACATCTGAAATGTATGAATATTATGTTAAAATAAACTTTGCATGGGTATAGGTAGGATTAGATTCTTGAACAACTTCTTTTGCCATTGTTGTTATTATCTATTTTATAATTTCGGCTTTTAATTGCCTTGTTAATTCATACTTTGCCTTTTATTTATTTTTATGTTAATTGTCTTCATCACCACACATAACAAAATCAACAAACAATTGGATAATTTCTTAACACATATCACCAATCCATCAATTATTCTTACACTAATCATGTTTCTCTAGGGTTCGATATTCGTGGGTCTTAAAAATACCCCACTTTATTATTTGCCGATTCAGTAAACTTACTAACATCCAACTAATTTTTAATGAAATAGAGTACTGAGTGTAAACCATATGATAAAAAATTGGAACCATATTCTTCACATCTCTTATACTGCATAGTATATAGCCAAGCCATTCGAGTCTAATCATCTACAAATGTAATAAACCGTTGAATTCCAAAGTTCATAGAAATTAGGGTAGGTCCCTAAACATCAGAGTCGATCAATTAAAAAGATTTTGTTCTTTTATTAAAACTCAAAGGATATTATGTATGGTGGCTCATAGCAAAAATACACACATTACACTTAAGAGAAGATTCTAAAATATCACCAAATTAATAAAGATGGGAACATTTTTTCAAGTAAGAAAAAGAGGCGTGACCAAGTCGATGATGCCACAACCAGATTTCTTTTAGGTTATTACCTCTGTAACTATGAACTTGATGAAAATGACCCGAAATAATGTCATCCATATAGTATAGCCCCCCTCTTAGTACCACATCCAATGATCGCTTGAGTTTAGATATCTTAAAGTAAAAAAAAGGTGGAAAACATTAAAACAACACAATATAACTATTCTATAATTTGGCTAACTGATAATAAGTGATTTTATAATGCAGGAATAAGCAAGCAATTATGTAAAGAAAGAGTGGGAGCAAAGGCTACTGATCGTGTTCCTTGACTGGGGTAGACTCCCCATTAGTTTTCATGACACTATCCTTTGAGGGAGAAGTCATGTGTTGGAAGAGATTTTTGTTGTAAGCTATATGATCCATGGCATCTGAATTAATGATCCATTTGGTATCAAGATTCAAAGAAGTAGAAAAAACCATTCCAGTGTTACTCGAGGTAGTAGGAGAATCATTCGAAGATATATAGTTGACTAGAGAGATTAATTCACCAATTTCAGCATGGTTATTTTGTCATATTGCCTCAGTAGCCACACCAGGAGCAATATCGGTTGTATTGGCTACTTTTGCTTGAGTGGACATTTGTTATTTCTCGCATTATTCTGCTTCTTCCTCTTTAAAAACCATCTAGGATAGTTGTGAATTTAAAAATAAGTTTCTTTGGTATGACGAGTCCCATTGCAATGACTGCAATGCAACTTATCTTTTTTTTCCTTCCTCAATAGCTCAGGTTTGGATAAGATGGTTTTGGAGACCATTTTCATGGATGAACCTTCACCAGTGTATCTTTTTCCAGGCACATGGCTTAACATTGAGCCTCTCATTGAATGGTATTGAAGCATTCCTTGATACTTGGGATAGGTTTCATTCGAAATATATTACTTTGGATAGAATCAAACATCTCAACCAATTCTACAAGAAAGTCATACATCTAATATTTTTAAATTTCTTCTTTCCTAATTTGGAGATTTATGGTACATACCATCTTGATTGGGTATTGCTTGTTAATTTCTTGCTAAATACTATTGAGTTCAACATAATAGATGTTAATTAGAAGTCTACCTTGCTTTGTCCTCATGGCCTTACAACACAGTTCATAGTATTGGGATTTATTCGGACCATTGAAAAAAATTTGAGTGACATTGTCCTATATTTCTTTAGTTGATAGAAGATCAATGAATAGGCCTATGAGATGTAGTTCCATGGTTTTTAATAGCCATCCTCACACAATTGCATCCTTAGTGCTCCACTTTGAATAACCAGAACTTTCTTCATCTACTTTTAGGGTTTGTCAATTCAAATAGAAGTTTTTTTAGTCCCATAACATGGATTTTAATCATTCGTGACCAGATCTTGAAGTTTGTATCATTCAATTTAAATCCAAATGGTAAGCTGTTGAAGTTAGGTGACTCAATTGGGATTGGAGTTTGGTTCACAGTGATAATATCAGTTTTCTTGTCATCCATAGTTGGTCCCTTGTTTCAAGACTAATTTTGAATAAAGGCTTTGGTTAGCTTAAAGTAGTGGTGTAGGGTTTGTGAACGTGCTTTGATACCATATTGAAGTTTAAAGCTTTTTTCTATTATTATTCCTCTTTTAGAGGAAACCTTTATAAATGCAACAAAATAAAAAAGGCAATTACCAAGATCCTATATTAAAGGATTACATTAAGGGATAACAATCATATCCCTTATAAAATAGCTAAATCACATGCTATATATATATATATATATATATATATATATATGCCCATGTTTACGTATGGATTACTTAATAAATATATCTGTAATTTTATATATTTATTTTAATGCATTTACTATTTAACCTTTTCTATTAAAAAATAAAGGTATTATAATAAAAAATATTATTTAATTTTTTATTAGTATATTTATTTATTTGTATGCATATTTTGTAATCATATTTAGTAGTTTTTATATTTTAAAAATAAAAATTTGGATTATTATAAGAAGATATATTTATTATATAATATAAATAGAGAAAAATTAAAATTAAGATTAGGCATTTAAACTCTTGTTTTAAATATTAGTTAGTGATAAGTTAAAATTTAATTCATTAAAATATATCAATTCATTCATAAATTAATTTTTAGATTAAATGATGGTTATGTGTTAAAACCACCAAAAACAAATATCTAATTCCTAAAAAAATATAAACTATAAATAAATTCCACACAAACCGGTAGGAAATTAATGTTTTTTAAAAGTAAAAAAAAATAGTGGAATTAATGTGGATTGCAAAAGTAAATAAAAAAATCAAACAAATAAATTACAGCAAACTTAAATAAAGTAAAATTAGCAATAAACTACCCAACTAACGGGATATTTCTAAAAATAGGCTAGAAATAAAACTTATTTAGGAAAAGGGGGTGGTTTTTGACTATTTTGGGAGAATGGGGTGATCCAGTTCAATTCCACAACCAGTCATTGCAGAATCAAAATGGTGGGGCCTTCTAATGGAGAGAAGTGGATTGAGTGGGGCCTGCATATCCATTTTCGTAACACAGTGTTGCAGAAATGGAATATTTTTATTTTTTAAATATATATATATATATATATATATATATATATATATATATATATATCCGATTAAATATTAAATTATATACCAAGCCATAATAAGATATCATTAAATTTAAACTGGATATGCAAATTCGGGATGTTTTATACAAAAACATAGACAATTTATGACAATTCAAATATTATTCCCAAACCGTGAAAAGATTATCAAAAAGATTTTATAGCCACGTTCGATTTATAGAGGCATAACATATTTTAAGCTTTTTAATTCTTTAAATTTACCTTATTCATTTTCTTAAATTTATATTTGTTCAATCTTTTAACTTTAGATCTAAATGATATGAATAATTTTTGTGCATTATAGAAAAAAGATGCATGTAATTTTTCTTTAAATGAAAAAAGAATGCATGCAACTTTTCAACATGAGCTAAAAACACATATCTCTTTTTTAATTAAAAAAATTCATATGAGTATTTAAAGACTCAGGCCATATACCATGAGCACGAGCACGTGGCTGAAATGATAAGAGTTTTTATTAGTTTAACTAGTGATTTCGAGTTTGAATACTGAAAATGCAGTTGTATTAAATATTTGATGGTGGAATTTTACTACCTTTATGGTCATTTTCAATTTGAGTGAAGACACCCTATGGTCTGATAAAAAAAGATTTGGGCCATATTTCCACTATATTGCACACAAGATAATATAATATATCATTGATTAATCCAAATGCAATATTTAATTTTTTTAAATTAATTTAGATAGAATATAATACTTTACAAGTCACATTATCTCGCATACATGGTATAAAATAATATATAGTTTACTTTTGAATATGTTTAATACCATTTGAAAAGCAGAGTCATGACACAAACTAATACAATATAACGATTTGTCAAATTTTGGAAATTGATTGCGGTGGATACGAATAAAGACTAAAAAATATGAAAAAATAAAACTTACCAAAAATGCATCTTACCAAATATAAAATTTAAAAATTCTCAAAATTGCAAGAGCATGACCAAGTTGACGGTCTAAAAAACACCAACATGCCATATAAAATTATAGAAATTTGGTAATAAAAAACTCAAATAGGCATGAAACATGAGCTGTGATAGGGTGGCTAACTACTTTGAATATATATATTAAAAAAATAAAAATATTCCATTTTTGCAACACTGTGTATTATGACAGTATATTATGCTAACAATTGCATAACTGGCCATGCCGCAACAATTACAACAATAATATTGGCATGAAATTATAGTAACAATATAAATACAAAAATCAGTAAAAAAATAAAATATTTATATCTCACTAATAATAAAATTCAAATCGTAATTTTCTTTCAACTGAAAAATAATCTAATTGCACATGTTCATCAATAGAGGTTTTGAAATGAAGAGAATGACCTCCAAAGACTATTGAAGTCACATACCTTTTGGAATTTGCTTGTGCCCCCTAAGATGAGTTGAAGAACCTCTTGTGGCGAGTCATTCATGTTTTAATTCCAGTTCGCAATTTATTGGTGAAAAAGGGATTGAGATTTTATATCTTTGTCCTTTTTTTGGTGGCTCTACCAATGAAACTATTTTTCATGGATCTATTTCATCTATTTTCACTGAATTTATGCCTAATCATCCAAAAATAACTAACTTATTTTTCATGACTTAAATATCACTGAACTTATCATCTTTTTGCAGAAAAGTCATCTTGATCAGTTTCTGACAATGATCATTACTGAAATGCTGATGTGGCATGCCACACTAGATGCCTGGACACACGTCAGCAGTCACATCATCGGAAGATGTCACGTGTGTCCAGATATATGACGTAGCATGCTAACATATCGTATGATGTGGCTTCGTTTAGTGATGTGTCGTGCCACTTATGTCCAGGTCTTATAATCGTCAAAAATCGATCAAGATGACTTTCTGTAAAAAGGTGATAAGTTCAGTGACATTTAAGTCATGAAAAATAAATTAGTTACTTTTGAACGATTAGACGTAAGTCCAGTGACCATGGGTGAAATTGACTCTATTTTTCATCTTTTTGTGGCTTACCCCTTTGCAAGAGATGTTTGGCTTAAATCTAATGTTGGTTATTTGAGAGTGAATTTCTCTGATTTTAATTTATGGTTTGCTTGCATTATTAAAAGCCTTTCTCCATCTGGTTGTGCCTCTATGGTCTCTATTTGTTGGGGGATTTGGAAAAGCTAGAAATGAGCTTGTGTGGAAGGGTATTTCCTTCTCTCCTAATGTTTTCATCTGTTTGTCTGCAAACACTCTTGTGTTTGGCTGGTTGCTAATAAGGAAGAAAGTCCTACCACTAATACAAGTCCCTCTTCTTCTTTGATGCATTGGACACCTTCATTTGCTAGTTATATAAAGGTTATAAATATCGATGCAGCCGTGTTTCATGATCTTCATAGGATAGGGGTTGCTTCAAAATTTATGTGATTCCAATTTTTTACTTTTTTCGAAATTATTAATAAAATCAAATCTTCTAAATTATCAATCTCACAAATCCAAACTTAGTAATCTATATTCTAAAATCTTTATCTCATAAAATCAACATTGTATTGATACAACATTTTTCGAGCCAAAAGACAAAGAAAAAGAATGCTAGGAAGGTAAAATCATTATGCCCTACTGCTTTAAAGAAGACACTTCCTCATTCACATAAACTAAGGAAGGAGAAGACAAAAAAGGAAGATATACTAAAAAATCTATCACAAAACCAGCCATTGTGAGTGAAGATTTATCTTTAAATAATGACATAGTGGCAGATGAATCAATCTCAGATGAGCTCATTCAAATGAGGAACATAACTATTATAGCAAATTGTTTTTGCAAAAATTCAAAGAAAGCAACTATTCAAGAGGCAAATAAAGTATGGGAAATCACTGATTTAATGGGTATACAAATCATAGGGTGAAAGGAAAACTTCTTAAAATTGGTAATTGAGATGGAGCATAGAGACTCAACGGCGTGGGAAGAGGTGATGAAGGACAAATCGGATGACTCAATCAGAATATAAGCTATTGACTAAGACTCTATTTTTTTGGTACGTCTGATCCCTTTTTGGTTTTTAATTCTTTTATTTTCTATGTCAATTTTATCATGGAATGTAAAAGACCTCAACTCCCTCATCAAAAGAAAAGCGATGGATTCTTTGGCATTAAAAAGGAATATAGGAATGGTGCTAATTCAAGAAACAAAAATGCAATCACTCTTTACTTCTGAAATCAGGCAATTTTGGGGAAATCAAAATTATGACTTAGGTTTGTCTTAAATCTATCGGTAATGGTGGAGGCATAACCATCTCTTGGAGGAATGATTTTTTAAAGGAGGTCTGTTCATGAAGGGGGAAGGTTGGATTGCAATTAAAGGAATTTTATGCACACAAAAAATAAAATGTATTATTTACTCGATCTGTGCACCTTCAAATGAGATCTCTCAAGCCCATCCCTGGAGTCAAATCTCACTCATTTCAAACCTCAATATTCCATGCATTTTAGCTAGTGACTTTAATGCTGTATTGCGAAATGAATAGAGATAAAATTCGAGCATGAACAAAAAAGATGAGGCATTTGTGGACTTTGTCAACTCAAATGGCCTTGTTGACTTGCCTATGGCAGGTAAACAATTCACCTGGGGAAACTTTTTTTGTAGGAGCAGATTGGATATATTTCTTGTGAACGGTGAGTTCATCTTAGTTCATGAATGCTTAAGGCAAGTATACTTGGCAAAGGGTCTTTTTGACCATTGCCCTATTATGCTACTAATAAATAATGAAAATTAGGGGCCTAAAACTTTCCATTTTTTGAACTACTTGCTCCATACACTAGGCTTTCTAAACTTAATAAAAAAATGGTGGTTTGATATAAACTCTAATGGGGGAAAAAATGTGCACCACAATCTAAAACTTCTCAAACTTAAACTTATTGCTTAGAACAAAGCAGATGGCTGGTAGACAAAGCTATTGAAAAGCTAGAATGGGAGCTTGAGGTTATTGATATTGATCTAGAAAATGAAGATATTCATATGGTTATCAAGAATCATATGTGGGAAAAATGAAGATAAGTCTTGAATAACTTATGGAGAAAATTAAGAGCTAGAGAGTCCATTTAGTGACAGAAGTCTAGAATAAACTAGATAAAATATGGAAATAAAAATACCCATTTTTTGTATCTATCTGCATCTCTAAGATAATCTATTAATCGCATCTGCCAACTTTATACATTTGCTAGCTTAATTACGAAATAAATCTCCATAAAAGATGAGATTCGTTCCTTCTATGAAAACCTTCACAAAGAGCAGTTCTAGCAAAAGCCCCTTTTACTAGTAAATTTCATCCAAAAAATCTCCCTATCCTCAGCTAAATTCTTAGAAAAGCCTTTCTCTTTGGAAGAAGTGAAGAGGCTGGTGTGGAGTTATGAAGGCTCAAAAGCTTCAAGCCCAGATGGCTTTAATTTTAGTTTCATCAAGGTAGCTTGGGACATTTTGGATCAGGAGATTATTGGCATGGCTAACAAGTTCTACGAAATAGGAAAACTACCGAAAGATATTAACTCTTTTTTTATCACTTTAATTCCAAAATCAGTGGGAGCCTCTCAACTTAAGGTCTTTAGACCCATAGTCTTATTGGCAGCCTCTATAAGATTATGTCTAAATTGCTGGCTCTTAGAATTAAAGATGTTATGGGGGAAAGTATTAGTGAAGAATAGAGTGCTTTTGTGAAAGGGAAGCAAATTCTTGATGGAATTTTGGTAGCCAATGAGATTATTCACTCCTTGAAAAAATCCAAAAATAGGGACTTGCTCTTAAAGTCAATTATCATAAAGCATTTGATTTTGTATCCTGAAATTATTTAGACTATGTTATATAGTGTATAATTTTGGGACAAAATGGCATTCTTGGATTATGGAATGTGTGTTTACTGCTAGGGTCTCTATTCTTGGTAATGGTAGCCCAACAAAGGATACTTCTCACTCTCTTAGACTAAGGCAGGGTGATCCCCTCTCCCCTTTTTTGTTAATTCTGGCAATAGAGGGACTGTCTAGTATGATTAAGGGAGCAAACCAATTAAATCTTTTTAAAGGCATAAGATCGGTTCCTCATGATTTATCTTAACTTGAAGTCACTCACCTCCAGTATGCTGATGGCACTTTAATTTTTGTCCAAAATGATTCGGAGATGATTACAAATGCGAAGAGGGTTATAAGGTTGTTTGCTTCTATCTTCAGGCTCCACATTAATTTTTTTCAAAAGTTCCTTAAGCAGCATAAATGAGCCACTTTATTATCTGAATATCTATGCTAGCATGATCAAATGATGTATTCAAACCCTTCCATATTCTTACTTGGGCCTGCCTATTAGTGCAAATTCGCGAAGAAAAGAGACCTGAAGACCTATTATAAGGACTACTTTAGATCTTCCTGTTATCTGTCATCTTATATACTATTCTACATATGATCAAACTGTTTGTGCAATTGTCATGTTAGTTCATGTTGTTATACATATACATACATCAATATAAAGAGAAAACTATATAAGCAATGCTTTTGGTTACAATACATAACCCTTACACAGTTCTTTATATTATGTTTTACTTAGCATAATATAAAGATTACAAGGACAAGGGGAAAAACAAAATATAACTTCATACTTTGACTACTTTTATGTCTCATGTTGGCCTAGCGATAGCAGATCTTGTTCCTTCAAATCAGATCCTAACTTCTTGTACATACATGGATAAACACTCGTGCTAAGCTTAAAGTTTAGTGGGGAACATAAATCATAGAGATGACCTCTCACAGAAGTCATCAATAGTTTACACACACATGGGTATGCAATCAAATATATAACAAACAAATATTCATAGCAACTTATATGGTCTTATTATTGTAAAACATTATGCGACACATTATATCATACTCAATTATTACACCATTTAAAAAGCTTTAATCAATCTGATCTATCACATGCCTATCTCATTCGTTACTTATTCAAGTACTTATTTATTATATAAGGTCCTATAATCTACACTATGACATTCATTACTAATATGTTTATATACTTTAGTTCTTGTTTCCCTTGAAGTATTCATGTAACCTTTAAAGAATAGCATACACATTTATCAAATTCATAGGGTTCACATTTATTATTTTGAATTAGCTTTAATGACATATTTGATTTCTATTTGTGTACATATATATAAGCTAAATTGATAATTGAATCCTAATAGTAGTTCTTATATGATTAACTTAATTAGTTAGTTTAAATGTAAGACTACTCTAGATTCTCTGGTTACCTGTCATCTTATATATTATTCTACACATGATCAAACTATTTGTGCAATTGTCATGTTAGTTCATGTTGTTAAATATATACATATATATACATCAATATAAAGTGAAAACTATATAAACAATGCTCTTGGTTACAATAAATAACCCCTACACTGTTCTTTATATTATGTTTTACTTAGCATAATATAAAGATTACAAGGACAAAAACAAAATATAACTTCATACTTTGACTACTTCTATCTCTCGTGTTGGCCTGGCGACAACAGATCTTGTTTATTCAAATTAGATCCTAACTTCTTATACCTACACATATAAACACTCATGCTAAGCTTAAAACTTAGTTGGGAACATAAATCATGGAGACAACCTGTTACAGAAGTCATTGATAGCTTGCACACATATGGGCATGCAATCAGACATATAACAAACAAATATTCATAGCAGCTTATATGGTCTTATTATTGTAAAACATTATGCAACACATTCTATCATACTGAGTTATTACACCTCACAAAAATCTTAAATCAATTTGGTCTATCACATGCCTATCTCATTCATTACTTATTTAATTACTTATTTATTATATAAGGTCCTATAAGCTACACTATGGCATTCATTATTAATGTGTTTATATACTTTAGTTCTTGTTCCTATAACCTTTAAAGCATAGCATACACATTTATCAAATTCATAGGGTTCACAATTATTATTCTGAGTTAGCTTTGATGGCATATGTGATTTCTATTTGTGTACATATATATAAGCTAAATTTGCAATTGAATCCTAATAGTAGTTCTTAAATGATTAACTTAATTAGTTAGTTTAAATGTAAGAACTACTCTAGATCCTCCTGTTACTTGTCATCTTATATACTATTCTACACATGATCAAGCTATTTGTATAATTGTCGTGTTAGTTAATGTTGTTATACATATACATACATCAATATAAAGTGAAAAATATATAAAAAAATACTCTTAGTTACAACACATAACCCCTACACTGTTCTTTATATTATGTTTTACTTAGCATAATATAAAGATTACAAGGACAAAAACAAAATATAACTTCATATTTTGACTACTCCTATCTCTCATGTTGGCCTGGCGACAACAGATCTTGTTCCTTCAAATCAGATCTTAACTTCTGATACCTATACGAATAAACACTCGTTCTAAGCTTAAAGCTTAGTGGAGAACATAAATCATGGAGATGACCTCTCATAGAAGTCGTCGATAGCTTACACACACATGGGCATGCAATCAGACATATAACAAAAAATATTCATAGCAGCTTATATGGTCTTATTATTGTAAAACATTTTGCGACACATTCTATGGTACTCAGTTATTACACCTCACAAAAATCTTTAATCAATTTGGTCTATCACATGGCTATCTCATTCATTACTTTTTCAAGTACTTATTTATTATATAAGGTCCTATAAGTTACACTATGACATTCATTACTAATGTGTTTATATACTTTAGTTCTTGTATTCATGTAACCTTTAAAGCATAGCATATACATTTATCAAATTCATAGGGCTCATATTTATTATTCTGAGATAGCTTTAATGACATATGTGATTTCTATTTGTGTACATATATATAAGCTAAATCTGCAATTGAATCCTAATAGTAGTTCTTAAATGATCAACTTAATTAGTTAGTTTTCCAAGCATCTATTCAGCTAACATGATTCCATAACTCATGAATATTCGTGGTACTTGGCTATTGCTATCTTGTATATATTATATGCCTTTGTTGATAGTCTTATTTTGTTTATCGTTATTAAGTCAATCTTGTATTCCATTTTTACCTGCTAGCTTATTAATGCATTAGTATAACAGTCTATATCTAATTCTTAAATTAACTTTGTATACATACATACATACATACATACATACATACATAAATGCACACACACACACACACACACACGCACACACACACAAACACACACACACACACGCACACGCACACGCACGCACACACACACACACACACACACACACACATATGTATGTATACGTAAATTATAAGCTCTTTTTTTAAAAGGTCAATCCTTACCATGATTGTTTAAATCTTATATTAAACCCGGTTCACAAATTAGTTATTCCATATTAGATAAATAACATGTAACTTTAAGAGTATATGCACTCAGAACATAACCACTGATAAACCATTAAGTAATCGTACGTTTTCATATATATAAAAGTATCAACACCAAACACATATTAATATAATATCATATTATCATGTTATTATTTATATCATTTTACTTATATCTTCCATTAGTCCTGCACCTTTCCTAAGGGTGTGGATATGGGCGATACTATAGTACCTGAAGGTACGAAAGGAGTCCCGAAGGTATAAACTATAGATCCAAATAGGCCAACTATACTATAGGCCAATCAACGGGACCCAAATAGGGTTAACATTTACCCAAACAGTGTTGAACTGTACTATAGACCCAAATGGGACAATTATGTAGCAGCTACAATATACCTATATAGGTATGCCTATCTATCCACGACCTAGACATAGATGCAGGCAACTATAATTCTTTACTCTTCCCTTTCATGTCTGGTTTATCTATAACTCATATGCATACGCATAACTAGGAATAAAGAATCATATGCATATTTATTTATATGTCATCATTCAATTCTTTTATTCTAGTACATTAACATATATATTCATGGAGTTGATATGAAAATCTAATAAATATAACTAGCCTTTTTACATACTTGCATATGTCTTTACTTGTTTGGACATGTATGAATTTGTTTGTAGTTTATATAATCTAATTTTTTAGCATGTATGCATACATACAAGGATCCTTCTATAGTCATAGTTACATAACATTGAACATTAATGCATTACATTTATTTTAATGTTATTTCATTCATTACATGTACACTTTATCATATTGTATAATGCCATAAACAAATATCAAACCATTTCAATAATGTAATTTGAATATTATTTTATGTCTACCATTTTATATAAGACACTATTATAATGTAACTTTACCTAGGCACACATATACCTGCATTATGCTTTAACTCAATTCTTACATTACACTATAGTAATTACACATTTAATGTTATAAATTGTCCTATATTTTATGTTCAGAGTGCTTTAATGACCATGACATAGATGACATGTCAATTTTGTACTGATTCTAGACTACCTCATGATCA
>JBBPFJ010000159.1:0-170046 GCA_037975025.1 Excoecaria agallocha
TAAGTAACTGGGAAAGTATACCCGCATTCAGGAAGTACTCTCTTTATTTAAATCTATGCGTTCTCCATGCTTAAGTCCCTAAAATCTCCGTGATTGATAAATATTATTCTCCATTAACAATTTTCTATGATAGATTACGTCTGAATTAAAATCGCAGCATGAAGATAAAACAAGAAGCGTATTTTGACACGCTAAATTTTTGCACATATAAGGATTTTTTCATAAAAACACCATCAATACAAAAAAGGAGGAGAAAGATCAAACATCTATGTCTACGATCTCCACAATTATAAGAGGTACATTTATATCGACCACAGGTTGTGAAGACTCTGGAACATCTGTAGGAACGGGGTCTGCAGGTGCCAGAATAATCGCACTAGGATCGATCGCCTCTGATTCAGGATCACATAGATTTTCCTCTTCACTGTCACCAGAAGGGGGATCGACCAAATTCCCTGGGTCCTCCATCCAGCTAAGATCAGCTTCAGGAAAGCGTTTCTCGACTGCATAAATCAACCGAGTTAATAACCGCCCCTGCGCCTTTCCTAGTTGGTCTATCAGCTCTTCTTTTTGTGCAGCAAGATTGTCCTAGAGCTTCTTACCCCATATTGTTTCTTTTTCGATCAAGAGGATTTTTAGTGATTCGTGTTCACCCGCAAAAGTTCATTCTCTTTTCTGACCTTTGAGCAATCGGCAGACAGCCGTACACACTCCTCCCTCACTCTGGTTGCCTTCTCTTTGAATTTTTGCATTAAACCATTCTCGGCAGTAAGGCAGGCTACATCCTCTTTAAGGTGATCAACCTCCCTCTGTCGAGCCCGCATGTCCTGGGTAAGACGAGCGACCTCTTTCTTCAGTCTTTCGAGCTCCGATCGGGTGCGAGAGGACTCCCTTTTGGCAGCTTCACAGTTATCCTCCGCCTCTCTTCTCGCCCACTCGGAATCTTTGAATTTTGCTTTGCAGAGGTTAGCCATGCCGTGCATGCACAAATAATTCGATACGGCTTTATTATCGACAGACCAGCCGAGGCCGAATCGGCTTTTCAAAGCCTCTCCTAGTGAGGAGGCCCGATCTTTGGTGATCCTCGCGACTACATCTTGACCACCTCCCTTGTTTCTGGCAGCAACTCTTGCATCTACTGCAGCTATCAACTCATCAACCTTCTTCCTGGCCGCATCTTAAATTCTCCTTTAGGCACCTTCGCCCATCTCGGCTGCATTCGATCAAACTGACTTTCCTCGCTCATGAGCTAGTCGCTCCCTCTCAGAGTCAGGATCATCCCTGAAAAGTAAGCATGTCGGGGAATGGCTCGCGGGTAATGGTCGATCGAAAGAGGACCCTAAGGGGATTTGAGAAGGGCAGGCAACAATAGCTGCACCATCTCTAGGCATAGCAACGGGAGCAGGAGTAAAAGCTTAAACCTCCAAAGAAGGTACGAGCTTCCTCCTTTTAACTTTTTTCACTTCCTTGGCGGCACGATCGGCTTCAATTTTTGCCTTAGCCTGATTGGTTAGCTGTTTGCCAACATCATCTCCTTTAGCCATCATGACGACAGCTGTATTATGAAGACAGAAGATAAGTACTTCTCCAGTTAATATGTTTTATAAACTTGAAATATATGATTATATATATATGAGTATATGCCCCTTCTATGCTTTTACTACAATGATCCCGCTTTACACACACCAACAAAAGTGTTGAGATTCAGGCTAGTAACCAGAACGCCCACAAGCAGGCCTACCGGCTACTCAACCTTCCAAGCCTTCCTTAAGATTTTACAAAAATGGCGGCACAATGAATTGTTCCCCACTTGTTCGAAAGAAACTAATTGATGGATCGCTCGCTCACCGATAGGTAGGAGATCTTGTCTGGGTATCTAATTGGGGAGAAGGATTCGATCGGGCTCCGTGTATATTACCACTTCCAGCTCATCTCCAGCCAATGTGGGATTGTTATCACTAGGCAAGAGTAATTTAGTAATTTCTAGAAATGGCAATCCCAAAAGTGTCAAAGGGAAATTTCACCTCAATGCCCAAGTTCCACAAATGACTAGTGGGCCACTTATCATTCTCACAACTAAAAGCTAAAGCCATCACAAAGGCTCCCACGAAAAGATTATTTTGGAAAAGATAAATCTTAACCAATGTCTCTCTTATTGGTTTGGAAATCGAAGCCATGACCCATAACCTTTATAGGCTTCAAGAAGGCTCTCATATATGGGCTAGTGGTCACTTAAAGCCAGTTTAATACAAGGGGAGAGGAAGATACGACATTTAAAAAAAAGAAGAAAGAGAGAAGAAGAGGAAGAAAAGAAAAGAATCAAAGACCAGTGTTGGTTACTCACCCGAGCACTCTTACAAAATTTTTGAAATTGCTGAAAAAACAAAGGCCAAATTGCTGAGATAGCAGAATCTACGCAGGAAATTCGGTAGAGCTTCGCTAAGAATCACAAAAAAGTAAGAAAAAACTGTCATAAAGATGCCAATTTATTAGCAAAACGATTCTAAAATGCTCCAGCGGCTATTCGTTGGATGATCGCCACGTGTCTCCAATTTACTGATGGCGATCACAGAAAACGAAGTGGCACCCCTGACATGCGCATCATCAATAAATGCATAACAACCGCCCAATAAAATATATATATACAAGATGCGGCTCATCAAATTCGAAAGGTTGTTTAAAACTCCCGTCAAAATTTGGAAATTCGCCCGTTCGGACTCTTCGAAGGGGGGACAAGTGATAACTACAAAAAATATATTTTCTAAGGCCCAATTAGCATGGCCCAACAATACTTGGGAAATTCCAAGGAACAAAGTGTAAGTTGAAAGATAACGCTGAAAGTGTGATATCCGATCGGATTGATGGGACAGCTCGTCCCATCAGTCCATTGACACAAGCGAGCACCCCCACTCTCCATCTATCTCTTGTCACATCGCCGTTCACCTACTCTGACTGTTGGTTGTCACCCTCTAAGGTACTCAAGTATTCCTCCAAAGATCTCCTATAAGTAGCCAAAACACAATGGCACCAGGTATGAAATATCTGAGACTCTCCCTTTAAGCACTATTTCTCTAAAAGCTACCGACTTAAGCTTCGGAGTGCTAAAGTTCGGTTCCGACCGGATGCACCCTTTTCTTGCAGGTCCATCACAACCATCTCCCGTTGTGACACCACTCTTCACCGACACCACCATATTGCTCTTCCATCCCTCTCTCGAAATCTCTTTTTCGCTTTCATTCTCACACCTAAAATTTCTCAAAATCTATTGCTCTCGACTTCTTAGAAATCTCATTTGCTATGAAGCATCTGAATCCTATTTAGATTTTCTATGAAGAAAATGCTTAGATTTTGACTTTTAAAGGGCTAATCAAACTCGATTTTTGGTGATTCTTGATTTGAAATGTGAAGTTTCATCCTTATTTTTTCATATCTATGCATTTTTAAGTGTTTTATATATTAGATCTATCCTTCGACATGCATTTTTCTTTCTTTTTTTATTTTTTTTAATTAAAGGACTCCTTGACTTGGAGATGAATGACTCTTTATTAGGGAATTTTATTCTCATTTAGAGGATCCATAAGAAGAATTTGATTGCGGCAAATTGAGTGCGCCATAAAGAACTATTTTGGCTGAACTGCTTTCACCGTTAAGGCTAGTGAATGATTATGATATGCCATCTAGATAGATTATTCTATACCTTGACTAGCATTACACACCAGCAGAGATCAGGGAAGATGTTCCTACTTGAAAAGATATGGTTGAGAGAAAAGCAAGCTCTTCCCTTAATATATGATAATCCCAAAGTTCCTCTTGACTATTGATTAAGTTAAGCTTGAGCTAACTCAATAAAACAATCCCTGGTTATTGATTTTGTATCAATCACTGAATTGAATTTCTTTTTTCGATTGCACGAGGCTGGGGTGCTATTTTCTTTTTTTTTCTTGATGGAGGGTTTAAAAAACCTTTCAGTGGCCTCCAGAAGCCTAGTTGTTGGATCTTCCTTAGCTTCTGAACTCGATCATGCTACCCTATCTTAACATCACTTCCTAAACCAAAACCTTCCTTGCCCTAGCCCCAGCTCTTGCCCTATAAAGCCCCGACTTTCAAACTTTCTCTCTCATTGGCTAGCTTTACTTTAAGGTGAGGTACTTCTATTTGTTTTTTCTTTCTGGCTTGGCAAAGATCCTTTCCTCCTGGCCTGATGACTTGAAAAAAGATGATGTAAAAAATAACTTGCTTTTGTGATAGCCCAATAGTCTTTGAATTACACACGACAACCAACTACCCTACTATAGAGAAGCCGCTACTTTCCCTCTCTCGATCAATTCTATCCTGGTTAACCGTCCTTTCACTTGCAGATACTTCATTTGGGGAGCATACTTTTTCTTTCATCTCATTTTCTTTACCACTAGCAAATCCTCATAGACTGTTCTAAGGTTCTGGTATGTGATCAGTCTCATTGGTGCTAAATCCTCATCCATGTATACTTGAAATCAATCCTTTTTCTGTTTGACTTGCGAATTCCATTATGTTTTTTTTCATCTCTTTCTTCCCAGTTTTTCCATTCGATCCCGTTTACAATTGTTATTTGTAAAGATATAATTTCGTATTTTTTCTTTATTTCTACAACTATGGCTCTAATCTTATATATTTTCCCCTTTAAGACCATTCATTATAAATGTGACAGCATGGATCCTAATAATTTGACTTGATTGATCCCACCATTGCAACCAATAATAATGCAAAAACAAACCAACTTTTGAAGAAGCCATCCTTATTTTCAAGTCTTCAAGGCTAGAAAATGACATCCAACTGATATGAAATTTTCATTTTCTACACAGGGAGGGAAAAAAAGAAATTAGTAAAATTATTTATATATATATATATATATATATATATCCTTTTTCTATTCTGCTATTAGTCTATGTTTATCAACATGTGTTATAATTTTATGTCAACACTTTTGCAACAAGGATTAAAAAAATTGCATTATGGTTTCTTGCTGCTTAGGCTAAGGTCATATCCCTAATTTTATTGTATATTATATTTATTTAAAGAGAGCCAAAAATGTTAATTTCACATTGTGTGGTTGTGGGTCCAAATATATATATATATATATATATATATATATATAAGGACCACAACTTAAGGGGAATGGAGGTGAGGCCATATTAGATTTTAGGTCCACATCATGTACATAAATATTATTTTATAAGAGTGATTGTGATAGTTTAATGTTGAATTTATTTTTTTTCCTTTTTTCCTCAAATCACATATATTTTGGTCTTATCTATGCACATGGTGTAGTCTTTTTTCTCCCAACTATGAATAAGAAATCTGACAGAAAAAAAACCTTTATTTTTTCATTTATTTCTTGGAATTATTTATATATTTTTTCTATCTTTTGATGGTATTTTGTGTTTTCTATAATTGGGAATTCCAAAACTCAAAATCCACTAAACGGAGGAATATGTTATTATTTTAAGCTTTTTTTAAAAAAAGGAAGATATTATTATAATCATTATTTGGATAAATTTAAATTTGTGTAATTTTAGAAAAGATAGTGAAATCCATTGAATGTGCTTAATTAGCAAAAACAAATGCTTGACGAGGGAACAATTATGGAGAGAATGCCTACTTGGCTTGGGAAAAAAAAAGATTGCAGTTTATTTCTTTTATGAATTAAATTTATAGAGAAGATATTTATATTGTCTTTAAAGTATTTCAATTAAAATTTATTTGTTCTTAATTTTTTTAATTTTATCTAAAATATTTCAAAAATTTAAATCAATTTATTAATATTTTTAATGCTTAAAAAAACGGTAATAACATAAATGATAATGGAATATATTTGTGGATGGAGTATCGTTACATGTCAATATCTACATAATCAATGAATTCTATTTTTCATCAAACTTTTTATTTTTAATATTTTTTTATAAATGCCTATTTTTATTTATGTAGATCAGTCAAAGATGTTTCTTTTTCTTTTTTCAAAGATGATATTTGAATTTTCTATTTTTATTTTTATGATGAACTATTTTTTCTTTATTTCTACAATTATGGCTCTGATCTTATATATTTTCCCCTTCTTCATCATTAACAATTCGCTTATTCTACTTAGCCATTCTATCTCATTTGCCTTTCTGGTCTTAACCGTCATGGGATTGTTAATCATGGGAAAATTTTTTATTTTAGTTTTGCCCCCCTCTTTCCTTAAGAACACTTTTATTTCTAGCGGCCACATCACAAAATCGTTAATCTCGAAATAGAGCGACTAGAGAAAGAAAGTTCTCAGCTCTTAAAGGCATACCAAACTTTGGTTTAAAAGCATTTGGGTTTTCATACCTTTCTTCGAAAACCCTTGAAAGAGGAAATTCTTCTCACCTATAGGAATCCCAAATGAAAGACTTATTGAAGCCTTTTTATTCATCCACTTGATATTTATATTTTAAAAATGAGTTAGTTTAACTTGAAAATTCACTTTAAAAGTAACTAATTGAAGTTCCCCCAGCGGGGAAGCCGAAGGTGAAGGACAAAAGGTAAAAGGGAAGATAGTTAAGTGAGCCATTAGTTATGGTTTCGAAAAGACAAAGGCCAACTTTTTTTTTGATATATTTTTGTAATGACTTGAACACCGGCCTGGCCGTAAACAGTAAATTCCGATGGTAAATAGTGTACCCGGGCCGTAAATCGGACCAGGAAGTAAAAAATATTTTATCTGACTACCGAAAAGTATTGGTTATGGCGAGTCCGGGGTTGAAATATGAAGTGAAATCGAGGTCAAATAGGCCTCCGAAATTTTAAAATACAAAAAAGGTAACGAGTCAATTTCTCTGGTAGGAAAAGTGATTTGATTTTGCATAAATTTTTAAAAATAGCAAATGAACTCCAAAAATTACCATATTTTTCATATTTTCATGAAATTTCATGTAGATTATTTTGGTATAAAAAAATAAATTTTTCGGCGATATCCACAGTTGTCGAATCGGATCAGTTCGGTTGAATTGGACCAGTAACGGACTCCGATTGAGCCAAAATTTTGTGTACTACCTATTTTGAATATTCTAAGTATGATGGAATCAAATTGGGTTAGTTTTGGAGTGAGCAAAGAAGAAAAATCAGTTAGGGCTTTGAATTAGGTTATTAATGGGCTTGAATTAATTAATTAAGCCCAATAGCCTAACCCAAGTCCATTGCACTCAAAATACTTGATATAAATAGGGAGAAAGGTTTAGAAAAGACAAGCATTTTCTTCTTTCTCTCCACCTCTTCCCTTTGGCCGAAACTTGCTCCACGATGTTTGTCAAATTTTTCTTTCATTCTCTCTCCATCCCACACTAAAATCAGCCCTAATATAGTAAATTTCACCTCTCTAGCTCAGCCTAGTATCCTCCTCCCTTCAAAAAAAGGAAGAAAAAAAAGGAAAATCATAAGAGAGAATTTAGGGTTTCATTTGAGGTAAGTGAAACCTATGTGTTAAAATTCTTTTCAAGGTACCTACTAGTATTTTTGGGTCTCTAGATTTCATTTTTGATGTCAATTTTAGCATTTGAGGTCAAAAAATTAGAGTTTTGATGTGTTCATGTTTCGGCCTCAATAGGAATTCAAGGAGAAGTGCAAGCTTCCAAGGTTAAAGGCAAGGAAAAGGAAGCTTAGGCAACCTAGAGAAAGAAGGAAAGGTTAGTGACTAATAAATCTTAGTATTTCCTTTGATTTTGGTTAAGTAATCTTTATGTAACTTAGGTTAAATATGATAAAATGATGTTTAATTGAAATTAATGTTAGATTAGTGTTAAGAGACCTTAAATAAGTGTGTTTAAATGCTTAAATAAGTTGCTAGATGAATGAATGGTGTAGGTTCTTTGTTGGCTGAATGGAACCTTAAAGAGAACTAAGGCTTATTTTGTGAATTTTGATAGAATTATGCTTCAAAATCATAGTAGAAATGAAATAACATGCTTAGGAATTTTTGTGGAATTTATAGAAATTAAATAAATAATTTAGAGACAAATTTCCAATTATATAAGTAAGGAAATTAATGAATTAATATGCAATAATGAGAAAAATGATGAGAAAGTGAATAATTTTGGTGGATTATGGTAGAATAATTCATAAATTATATAAATAAATTGAAAAGAGTATTTAATAAGTAAAGCAAGCATAATTAAGTAACGAAATAATAAGAACGTAATGATTTGATTGAAATTTTTGTGAAATTATGCCCTTAGAAATAGTCTGGCAGTAAAAGTCTAGCTCAGGATATAATTGGCTAGCCATAGGGACATTTGTACTGCGGTGCAAGTCATGGCAACTTGTTTTGCTATGGTAAGATCATTGATCTCCATGGCTTCTGTCTGTATCTGATATATGTTCTGTGAAAAAGTGGTCTTTGAGATTATTTTTTAGTCTGTATGTGGCCCATGGGGTCCACATCCCGAGTATCCGGTCTGAAAATTTCTGTTGGTACTGTACTAGGGGCATGAAAGTGAAAATCAGTTAAAAGAAGTGAAAAGAAAGATAAATATAAAGTTTTAAGTGAAAAAAGGACTTAAATGAAAGAAAATAAAAGTTAAGGGGCAAAATGATAATTTTGCCAAAGAGGGTAATTAATAAGCAAAAATAAGTAAGAAATAATTATCAAGGGCAAAATGGTAATTTTGGTGTCCTAACAATGTTAAAAGATAAAGTTTTCATGATATAAGGACTAAAATATAATTTTACCCGAAAATGGTAAAGTAAAGAATAAATGATGAATAATGGATGAAAATGTATAATAAAAATGGAAATAAATGACTATAATGGCAAATTTGTAAATATTGAGGCCAAAATGGCAATTTTGGAAATAGGTAAAATTTTAGGGACTAAATTGAAAGTTTGCTAAAAGTTAAGTAATAAGTGTAAATAAGAATAAGTGTAAAAGTTAAGTAATAAGTGTAAAAGTTAAGCAATAAGTGTAAATAATATAGTAAAAACCTTATTTTTTCTTGATTTTGAATAAAATATGTTTATTTATATTTATATTGAGGATTTAATTGCATAGTCGTAAATTAAATAAAAAAATAAATTTGTTAAGGAAGGTATTAGGATTGTTAGTCACCCCTGGGCATATTTCATGCTCAGTGTGTAGATTTTCTGCGTGCAAGTACCGAAGTTGTGGAGCATTAACGCACATTAGGATGAGAGTTTTTGCATTAAGTAGTTAAATATACCTTTTCTGGCATGTATATAAACAAATATCATGGGTATAGTTGCAAATTGGTAAACGATAATAATCCTGATTTTTTAATAGCTATATATATTCTTATGAGTTTTTGCTTTGATATGTAGTTGTTGGATATATATTTATGTATGGTTTATGATTGTTGGATTGAAGTTTGATGGATGGAATGTAGTTATTTGAAGTGTTGTGCCTATGAGAGGCTGCGAATTGTCTGTTTTTCATGGGGCTAGTTAGAAATATAGCCGTCATAATGCTTAAATTTTTGTGAAATGAATAGTGATCTTGAATTTGGTTAAGTTAATGGTTAATTTAATTTAAAGGTTTGATAAATAATTATACAGGAAAGTAAAGTTGGTTTAAAAAAAAATCCCTAACCTATTATACTGTTCCATTGAATCCGAACGTTAAGGGTGTTACAATTTTATTGGTATCAGAGCAAAGGTGTAGGCGGTTCTAAGATCGGAGTGGGTATGAATTGATTTATCTGTATATACATGCCAATTAATTTTTGGGAAGTGGGAGTTTTGAAACTGATGTGCATTTTCTCCTTTTGTTTTATAGTGAAAAGATGTCTACTGAGCAAGGACAACAGTCAGCTGATAGCAGGAGCGAGGCATCAAGTAATGTTGGGCGACAAGTGGCCCCACAACAGAACCCTCATCTTATGGCACCGCCTCCTTTTCCTCAGTCAGACTTCCTTGATTTGATGGCTAACTACATTCAGCAGCGACTGCAAGCAGCTCCAGCTTTGGCGCAGCCTCAGCCGATAGTAGTACAGGTTCAGCCAGCCCCACCCAGGCAGAGACTTATTTTAGAGCAATTAAAAAGATTGGGCACGAAAGACTTTGCTCGGCGAGAACCTTTGACACCCTCAGTGGCAGAAGAGTGGCTTTACAAAATAAAAAGGTTGTTTGAAATAACCCACAGTCCACTGGAAGAAAAATTTGAAGGTATTGTGGCATTACTTCAGGGTCCTGCATTTATATGGTGGGATTCAGTCAGAAGACACACTCCTACAGATCAGTTGAGTTGGGAGTTCTTTGTGGACCAGTTTGAGAAGAAGTATATTGGGTTCGAGTATAAAGCCACTATGCAAGAGGCTTTTCGGAGATTAAAATAGGGAAATAAGACAGTGTCAGAGTACGAACGGGGGGTTCAAGCGTTTGAGTGCCTACCTGGATGAAGGCCAGGCTACAGAGGAGAAATTGTGTTATAGATTTGAGAGAGGCCTGCATACCAAGCTTAGACAGATCATTGGGGCTCAGAAGTATCCCACCCTGCGTGCCATGGTTGAGACAGCCATTAAGTTAGAGACTACACAGGCTGAGTAGGTTGAGAGGTAGTCTCGATTTCAGTAAAAGAGGAAACAAAGGCAGTTTAGTGGTAAAGGGAAGAAAGAAAAAGGGTCTCAGGCATCTCTGGGACAGCCACCAGTAGCAGTAGGTCGAGATCTGGGAGGTGCAACACGAGGTAGAGCTCAAGCTGCTAGTATATCTCGGGAAAGAGGTAGTGGTTTCGCAGTGGCTTGTGAGCATTGTGGTAAGATCCACCCTGGAGAGTGCAAATTACTGACGGGAGCATGTTTTAGATGTGGGTCCAAAGATCATCGGATCAGAGACTTTCCTGTCATATAGACTGCTTCAGTTACTTCACCGGTATCAGGTGCAGAATCTTCAGCACCTCGAGGACGGGGTAGGGGAGTTGCCCCTCACACTTCAGCCCCCAGACCTATTGGACAGACATCACAGGCATAGAGAAGAGCATTGGGTCATACTTATGCTGTCAGAGCCCGTGAAGCGAAGAATGCTCTAGATGTAATAGTAGGTAAATTTCTCTTGTTGTCTGATTCAGTACATGCATTGATTGATCCTAGTTCCACACACTCCTACATTATCACTGCACTAGCACGAGATAAAGGGATGACAGAGGTATGCTTGGATCAGGACATCTTGATGAGTAATCCTCTGGGGCATAGTGTAGTGGTAAATAGGATATTAAGATAGTGTCCTATTAGTGCCCAGGGACATATCTTCTTGGCAAACCTGATTGCTTTACCCTTCCACGAGTTTGACGTGATTTTAGGGATGGATTGGTTATCCGCCCATCAAGCGACTGTCAATTGTAGAAGGAAGAGAGTCACCTTAAAGCTCAGTGATGATCGAGAGATTATAGTGGTAGGTGTGAGAACTGATTTTCTATCTGATGTGATATACGCCACTACTACTATGAAGTTGATTAGAAAAGGATGTGTGGCTTACTTGTGTTATGCAGTGGAAGCAAAGAAAGTCAGTTCAAAAATGTCAAAAGTACCTATTGTCAGAGAGTTTCAGGATGTCTTTCCTAATGAGTTTCCAGGCTTACCACCTGATAAGGAAGTAGAATTTTCTATTAATGTTGCTCCGGGTACTATACCTATTTCTATTGCTCCCTATAGAATGGCGCCCGCGGAGTTAAAAAAATTGAAAATTCAGCTACAAGAATTGTTAGATAAGGGGTTTATCAGGCCTAGTGTTTCTCCTTGAAGAGTGCCAGTCCTATTTGTAAAGAAAAGGATGGCACACTCAGACTGTGTATTGATTATAGGCAACTAAATAAAGTTACCATTAAGAACAAGTATCCTCTCCCTCACATCGAAGATTTTTTTGACCAGCTTAAAGGAGCAGGTGTCTTCTCAAAGATTGACTTAAGATCAGGTTATTACCAGATGGGAGTAATGGAAGTGGATGTGTCGAAAACTGCTTTTCGCACCAGGTATGGCCACTATGAGTTTTTAGTCATGCCTTTTGGGCTTACAAATGCACCGGCCGCCTTTATGGACTTGATAAATAGGGTTTTCGACCCCTATTTGGACCAGTTTGTAGTAGTTTTTATTGATGTATCCTGGTCTACTCAAAGACGCCAGAAGAACATGATAAGCACTTGAGGATTGTCTTACAGACTTTGAGAGAAAAACAGTTATATGCTAAGTTCAGTAAATGTGATTTCTGGTTAGATGAAGTATCATTTCTGGGCATGTAATTTCTGCAGAAGACATTAAAGTGGATCCTTCGAAGATTGATGCGATTCTTCAATGGAAACCACCCAAAAATGTTACTGAAGTGAGGAGTTTTCTAGGTTTAGCCAGGTACTACAAGAGATTCATCAAAGGTTTTTCTACTATTGCAATACCTTTAACCCGGTTACTACAGAAGAATGCTAGATTTGTGTGGATGGATGCTTGTCAAGAATGCTTTGAAAGACTTAAAGGTTTGTTGACTGAAGCTCCAATTCTTACTCAACCTGAGTCGGGTAAGGATTTTGTGATCTATAGTTATGCATCTAAGAATGGATTAGGCTGTGTTTTGATGCAAGAAGGCAAGGTGATTGTATATGCCTCCCAACAGCTGAAGACACATGAGAAGAACTACCCTACTCATGATCTGGAGTTAGCAGCCATTGTTCTTGCACTGAAAGTTTGGAGGCATTACTTATATGGCGAGAAATGCTATATCTACTCAGATCATAAGAGTTTAAAATACCTACTTACCTAGAAGGAGCTTAATCTTAGACAAAGGCGCTGACTATAATTGATCAAAGATTATGATTGCTACATGGACTACCACCCAGGGAAAGCCAATGTAGTAGCCGATGAACTTAGCAGAAAATTTATGTCAGGTGATGTTAATACCCTTAAGTAAATTAGTGTAGTTAATTGATATGCTTTAGTAATTGATTGTTTTGTTTGCAGCTCTTCGAGCTATGAATGTCCATTTAAGTTTAGCTTCAGATGGGGCTTTAGTAGCTGAACTGCAAGTCAAGCCTGACTTTGTGCATCGAGTTAAGACTGCTCAAAAAGAAGATGATCGGTTGATGAATGTTAAAAACAAACTTCCGAATGGTAGTGTAGAGAATTACTTCTTAAGTGATGACGGGAGCTTTATTTTAAGCAAAGGCTTTGTGTCCTAAACCAAGAAGAGTTGAAGAAAAGTATTTTAATTGAAGCACACCATAACAGCTATGCTATGCATTTTGGAGGTAATAAAAATGTACCAGGACTTGAAAGCTTTCTATTTATGGACAGGTATGAAGCGAGATGTAACAGAATTTGTAAGCAAATGTCTAATATGTCAGCAAGTAAAAGTTGAACACCAGGTTCCTTCGAAATTGTTACATCCTTTGTTAGTGCTAGAATGGAAATGGGATCGAGTAACCATGGACTTTGGTAACAGGCTTGCCTATAACTCAGAAGAAACATGATGCCATTTGGGTGATCATAGATCGACTTACCAAGTCTGCTCACTTTTTGCTAATATGGATGGACTATCCTTTGTCAAAACTGGCAGGAATTATACATTAATGAGATAATTAGATTGCATGGAGTGCCATCTTCTATCGTTTCTGATAGGAATCCTAGGTTTACTTCTTGTTTTTGCACATTTTTCAAGATGATTTGGGTACGAGGCTTCACTTTAGTACAACCTTTTACCCTCAGATAGATGGCCAGTCCGAGAGAGTGATCTAGATTTTGGAGGATATGCTCAGATGTTGTATCCTAGAATTTGCCACCAACTGGGAAAAACATTTGTCTTTAGCTGAGTTTGCATACAACAACAGTCACCAATCCAGTTTGAAAATGGCTCCTTTTGAAGCATTGTATGGTAGGAAGTGCAGAACTCCTCTTTGCTGGACCGAACTGAGTAAAAGGAAGCTAGTGGGTTCTGATTTGATTTGTGATTCTGAAGAAAAAGTTCAGGTCATTAAAGGTAGATTGAAAGAAGCCATGGATCGTCAGAAGTTCTATGTGGATTTGAAGAGAAGGATATAGAGTTTCAGGTTGGTGATCGAGTGTTCTTAAAAGTATCTCCGTGGAGGAAGATCTTGAGATTTTGGATAAAAGGGCAAGTTAAGTCCAAGATTTATTGGCCCGTATGAGATACTTCAGCAAGTGGGTCCGTAGCTTATCGATTAAAGTTACCTTCAGAATTAGAAAAGATACATGAAATGTTTCACATGTCTATGCTCTGTAGATACAGGTCGGACCCTAGTCACGTGATTACATTATAAGAGATTCAGGTGGTAGATGATATGACCTATGAAGAGGAACCAGTGAAAATCTTAGCAAGAGAAGTCCGCCAACTCAGAAATAAGCAGGTTTCACTAGTGAAGGTACTGTGGCATCACCATAACGTTAAAGAAGCTACTTGGGAACCATAAGCAACTATGAGACAACAGTATCCCCACCTCTTCAATACATGTAAATTTCGAGGAAGAAATTTCTTTTAGTAGGGGAGAATTGTAATGGCCTCAACACCGGCCTGGCTGTGAACACTAAATTCCAATGGTGAATAGTATACCCGGGCCGTAAATCGGACTCGAAAATGAAAAATATTTTATTTGACCACTGGAAAGTATTGGTTATGGTGAGTCCAGGGTTGAAATTTGAAGTGAAATGGAGGTCAAATAGGCATCTGAAAGTCAAAAATACGAAAAAGATAGCGAGTCAATTTCTCTAGTAGGGAAGGTGACTTGATTTTGCATAAATTTTTAAAAATGGCAAATGAACTCCAAAAATTGCCAGATTTTTTAGATATTCATGAAATTTCATGTAGATTATTTTGGTATAAAAAAATAAATTTTTCAACGATGTCGACAGTTATTGAATCGAATCAGTTCGGTTGAATTGGACCAGTAACGGACTCCAATTAAGCCAAAATTTTGTGTACTACCTATTTTGAATATTCTAAGTATGATGGAATCAAATTGGGTGACTTTTGGAGTAAGGAAAGAAGAAAAATCATTTAGGGCTTTGAATTAGGTTATTAATGGGCTTGAATTAATTAATTAAGCCCAATAGCCTAACCCAAGCCCATTACACTCAAAAGACTTGATATAAATAAGGAGAAAGGTCTAGAAAAGACCAGCATTTTCTTCTTCCTCTCCACCTCTTCCCTTTGGCCGAAACTTACTCCACCATGTTTGTTTAATTTTTCTTTCATTTTCTCTCTATCTCACACTAAAATCAGCCCTAATATAGTAAATTCCACCTCTCTAGCTTAGCCTAGTATCCCCGTCCCTTCAAAAAAAGGAAGAAAGCAAGAAAAATCAAGAGAGAGAATTTAGGGTTTCATTTGAGGTAAGTAAAACCTATGAGTTAAAATTCTTTTCAAGGTGCCTACTAGTATTTTTGGGTCCCTAGATTTCATTTTTGATGTCAATTTTAGCATTTGAGGTCAAAATATTAGAGTTTTGATGTGTTCATATTCCGGCCTTAATAGGAATTCAAGGAGAATTGCAAGTTTCCAAGGTTAAAGGCAAGGAAAAAGAAGTTTAGGCAACCTAGAGCAAGAAAGAAAGGTTAGTGGCTAATAAATCTTAGTATTTCCTTTGATTTTGGTTAAGTAATCTTTATGTAACTTAGGGTAAATATGATAAAATGATGTTTAATTGAAAGTAATGGTTGATTAGTGTTAAGAGACCTTAAATAAGTGTGTTTAAATACTTAAATAAGTTGCTAGATGAATGAATGGTGTAGGTCCTTTGTTGGCCGAATGGAACTTTAAAGAGAAATAAGGCTTATTTTATGAATTTTGATAGAATTATGCTTCAAAATCATAGTAGAAATGAAATAACATTCTTAGGAATTTTTGTGGAATTTATAGAAATTAAATAAATATTTTAGAGACAAATTTCCAATTATGTAAGTAAGGAAATTAATGAATTAATGTGCAATAATGTGAAAATGATGAGAAAGTGAATAATTTTGGTGGATTATGGTAGAATAATTCACAAATCATATAAAGAAATTGAAAAGATTATTTAATAAGTAAAACAAGCATAATTAAGTAATGAAATAATAAGAGAGTAATGATTTGATTGAAATTTTTGTGAAATTATGCCCTTAGAAATAGTCTGGCAGTCAAATCCTAGCTCAGGATATAATTGGCTAACCATAGGGACATATGTATCGCGGTGCAAGTAATGGCAACTTCCTTTGTAATGGTAGGATCACTGATCTCCATGGCTTCTGTCTGTATCTGATATATGTTCTGTGAAAAAGTGGTCTTTGAGATTATTTTTGAGTCTGTATGTGGCCCATGGGGTCCACATCCCGAGTATCCGGTCTTAGAATTTCTGTCGGTACTGTACTAGGGGCATGAAAGTGAAAATCTATTAAAATAATTGAAAAGAAAGATAAAAATAAAGTTTTAAGTGGAAAAGGACTTAAATGAAAGAAAATAAAAGTTCAGAGGCAAAATGTTAATTTTGCCAAAGAGGGTAATTAATAAGCAAAAATAAGTAAGAAATAATTATCAAGGGCAAACTGGTAATTTTGGTGTCCTAAAAATGTTAAAAAATAAAGTTTCCATGATATAAGAACTAAAATGTAATTTTACCCGAAAATGGTAAAATAAAGAATAAATGATGAATAATGGATGAAGATATATAATAAAAATGGAAATAAATGACTATAATGGAAAATTTGTAAATATTGAGGCAAAAATGGCAATTTTGGAAATAGGTAAAATTTTAGGTACTAAATTGAAAGTTTGCTAAAAGTTAAGTAATAAGTGTAAATAAGAATAAGTGTAAAAGTTAAGTAATAAGTGTAAATAATATAGTAGAAACCTTATTTTTTCTTGATTTTGAATAAAATATGTTTATTTATATTTATATTGAGGATTTAACTGCATAGTCGTAAATTAAATAAAAAAATAAATTTGTTAAGGAAGGTATTAGGATTTTAGTCACCATTGGGCATTTTTCATGCTGAGTGCGTAGATTTTCTGCGTGCAGGTACCGAAGTTGTGGAGCATTAACGCACATCAGGATGAGAGTTTTTGTATTAAGTAGTTACATATACCTTTTCTGGCATGTATATAAACAGATATCATGGGTATAGTTGCAAATTGGTAAACGATAATAATCCTGGTTTTGTAATAGCTATATATATTCGTATGAGTTTGTGCTTTGATATGTAGTTGTTGGATATATAGTTATGTCTGGTTTATGATTGTTGGATTGAAGTTTGATGGATGGAATGTAGTTATTTGAAGTGTTGTGCCTTTGAGAAGCTGCGAATTGTCTGTTTTTCAGGGGGTTAGTTAGAAATATATCCATCATAATGCCGAAATTTTTGTGAAATGAATAGGGATCTTGAATTTGGTTAAGTTAATGGTTAATTTAATTTAATGGTTTGATAAAGAATTATATAGGAAAGTAAAGTTGGTTTAAAAAAAATCCTCGACCTATTATACTATTCCGTTGAATCTGGACGTTAAGGGTTTTACATATTCTATTATTATTTAGAGTATAGAAATCTCAATATCCTTGAGTACCTTCAAGTCCTCAAAAGCTTCCCTCATTCTTGACAGGGCAGTAATTACCTTGCTATTTAAAATATCATCTCAGTATATTTGATACCAGTAGTTTATTTGCTCCAATTATTTTAATATGGTTATGCTTTTTATTTCAGCATTAGCCTCTCTATGTTTTTTGTGCCATCTATAGATAGATGAAACCGTTATTTATTCTCTCAGGAACTGAACTCCACACCTCGAGTTTTTTTTTTTCATTCATTGGAAAACCCTTCTTGCTCCCTTAACTAGTTAAATGGGAATCAAACATCTATCTTTAGCAAAGGATAGCGATTCTTTACTGTGATTTTGTTAAGGGTGCAATAATCCTAATCCATGCATAAGCGTCATGAGTCTTCTTTGGCACAAAAACCCTTTAGAGTTAGGGATGAGGAAAGCAAGTAAGCCAAAAAAAATTGTATCAATAGTAGTAGCAGTAGGAATGGAAGATTGAAAGCTAGCCTTTGACTCAAGGGGGGTCTATGAAAGAGATAATCTAAGTACACTCGAAGACGAGGCAAAAGAGGGGCAACTACGAAGCTTCGTAATATAACATCTAACAAATAAAAGAAGTGGTGGATGCCATGAAAAAACATAGAGAGGCCAATGCCAAAATAAATAGCATAACCATATTAAAAAAAACTTGAACAAATAGACGACTAGTATCAAATGTACTGAGATGATATTTTAAGAAGCAAGGTGTTGTTTTTAGTAATTGTATGTAATGGAATAGAGTTTTAATCTGAATGATAAGTCTTAATGAATGGAGAGGCATTCACAATTGAAAGGATGTATTACTTAGTGCTTGCACTAAGGAAAGAAAGTACAAATTCAACGAGACCTACAATCGTAGGTAAAGGAACTCACTAAAAAGAGAAGCAAGGAATTGCATCCCCAAGCAACAACATTCTTTGTGCACCCCTTACTGTTCTCGCTCAGTGTTTGCAATGGCTTGGGAGGCAGTCATAGAAGTAAAGTTTATTGTTGTGCCGACCATCAAGTACAAGATTGGGGCCCTTATTTTCACCAACTCTAACCATTCTTTTACCTGCTTGCCTTAAATAACTAATGTTTTGAGTGCCTTTTCCTTGATCTTAGTTTCCCTTTACTGTTCACTCCATCACTGAGCTTGGACATACTTCCTCTTTCCTCATCCTTTAAAGGCAGTGGAATAGAAAGCTTGATGACATAAATAGATGTTGGTAATTCAACAAAAAAAGGAAAGTTGGGAACTAAAAACGTCATGCTGATGCCGTGAAATCAGGGCTATTGTCCCTCTCCGCTAAGGCTGGGGGGCGGGCTAAGCTGAGATCCTCTTTTGATAAGTTGAGCATATGGTAACACTTAACCACCTTAATCTACTACTAATTTTCAAAATTAATTAAATAATTATGAATTTTACTAACTTGAATGGCAACATATTATTTTGTTTATATCCATTATCCTCTTGATCATTTCGAAATTGTAAAAAAAAAAAAGCTATTTCATGTAACTCAAACCCTTAAAGGAAAAAAGGGATTTTAAGAAATTTTATTCCATTTTTTATGATCGATTAAAATGTGATGGGCACCATAAATTTAGGAGTCACCACTCAAAATAATAAAAAAAACCTTGTAGGATCATATTAGAGATGATTTAGATCATTACTCTTATTATGCCATATGTCAATGTTGAGTTATGAATCTTTAATTTTTTTTAACATTTACTTCTCCCTTCACACATTTGAGCATTCAAATCATACATGCCACTTGATCGATGTCCTGCAAGCGTATAGGATCAAGTAATAAATTAAGAATATAGATTAATTACCCAAAGGTCATATTCCATAAGAATTGTCTTTTTATGTATATTTTCTCTCAATTGATTTGTTTTATTTGAGAGGTTGCAGGTTAAATACATTATGGACTAACTACTAAAACAAAACGAAATAACAAATAAAATTAATAAATAACCACTTAAGGAGATAAAATAAGGATAAGGACTTGTTAAGGGTATTTTATCCTCCACTAGCTGTATTATAGATAAGGCTCATCTATAAACACAAATTTCTAAAGTAACTCATTTAAAGGTAAGCATCCTCTATTGGTTTTCTAACTAAATTGGATCTTATTATATGTAAATCTAAGAAAGATAACATAAGCTCGAGTTATGGATAAATAGCAGAAATAGTTCAAACTAACAAAAAATTAATCTTTTTTAAAGTCAAGACAATGTACCTAATTGGTTGTATATCGATAATCAAACAACCATGTTAATCTATATAAGTAAAAATATTCCTAAACTCTTAAAGAAAAAAATATAGCGGTATGATCATTCATAGAACGGACACCATGATAAAATTGCATGACAATAAAAGGCTAAAAGGAGTATGAATGGTCAACTAAATTGACCTAAAGAATCCAATAAAACCAATAGGCAAAGGAGCCATAAGGACTCCATAATACTTCAAGAATATTGCATAACCCTATGGAAAATAAAATAATATCTCCTCGAAGGCATATCAAGCAAAGGTTAAAGAAAAAGAAAAGATATCAAAAAAAATTACAAGCATATAGAAAAAAACAAAAGATAAAAAAAAACCAAGCTAAAAGGCTTGTAAATGCATGTGACCAATTTGCTAAATAAGCAAAAAAACAAAGCTAGATTCAAAATTGGGCTAAAAACATAACCATTGGCATCATAGTAATGGCAATAAGGGTGGAAATGTAAGTCAAAATTAAAACAACAAACAATGAAAATTTTTGGTAAATAACCGACTATTATAAGCTTTCCTAAAAAATGACTATTATAAGCTCTATAAAATACGATCGCCTCATAAAGCATGTTTCAATAAAAGAAACTAGAAAAGATCTACAAGCATGGTTCAAGATCATTGCAATTTGATATTTAATTGTGTATAAATTAGAAAGACAAAGGCTTGGATGATTTGTGACATCAAAATAAGGTATCCATAACACATATATAGGCATAACAAAAAATACGATATGTTACAACACTGTATATAGGATTGCAAACATAACCCAAGGGGTGTAATTAAGCACTACCCTCAAAATTGAAAATTTAATATTTTTTTGTAGTTGATCAATACCAAAGATATGCTCTTTGTTAAAAAAGGTTAATTACTTTTCATTTAATCCTGTAAGAAAATAGTCTTATATGTATATTAAAATATAGTAGTGTTGTATATATAAAGCTACAAGTAGTAGTAGAGCTGAATTAAAACAATTACAAGTAGAAGTTGAGTGAAACTAAACTACTAGAGTTACACATGATAAGCATACAGAAAATACAAATGGAATATGCTGCTCAATACCCCCTGTCAAACCGATGATGGGCAAGACATTAGACATAACTTGTCCCGTAAAAATAGGAATCGAGTAGAAGGTAGAGGTTTGGTAAAAATATCACCAATTTGATCCTCAGTTGCGAGAAACTTAACTTGTAATTGGCCACTGGCAACACGTTCACGAACAAAGTGAAAATTAAGCTCAATGTGTTTTGAGAGAGCATGAAAAATAGGATTTTGAGATAGGTAAATAGCACTAATATTGTCACACCAAAGAAGGGAGCGGACGTTGGAACACCAAGTTCATGCAGTAAGGACTGAATCTATAGTAATTCAGCAGTACCATTTGCAAGTGACTTGTACTCACTTTCAGTGGACGAGCGTGCAACTGTTGGTTGTTTCTTGGCAACCCAAGATATGATGTTGCGGCCTAGGTACATAGCATAACCATTTGTGGACCGACGGTCATCTTGATCACCACCCCAATCACTGTCAGAGAAGCACTGTAAATCAAGGGAGGAGTCTGTGCGAAAAAGAATGCCCAAATGAAGAGTATGTGATAAATAACGAAGGAGACATTTCAAGGCTTTCCAATGGGATTCAGTTGGACAGTGCATGTACTGACAGAGCTTGTTGACAACAAAGCATATGTCGGGTCGGGTAGTGGTGGCATATTGGAGAGCACCAAGAATCTGACGAAATTGTTTTCCATCAATTAAAGGAGAGCTATCAACTTTGCACAAAGGTGGTGAAGTGGCAATCGGCGTGTTTCACCCTTTGAGATTATTTAACCCAAAAGATCACTGAGATATTTTTTTTGAGAGATGAAGAGACCATCAAAAGTGCGAACAGCTTCAATACCCAAGAAATAGGACAAGTCACCTAGATCTTTGACTGGAAATTCCCCTTGTAATTTGGAGATAACACTAGTAACAATATGAATGGGATTGCCAGTGACAAGTATATCATCCACATAAACAAGTATAAACAAGCATACACCATCTGTATTACAAACAAAGAGAGAAGGGTTAGATTTGGAAGAAACAAAACCAATAGTGGTGAGAAAATTACGGAGCCTATCAAACCAAGCCCTTGGTGCTTGTTTGAGCCCATAGAGTGATTTGCAAAGCAAGCAGACATGATTTGGCAGAGCAGCATCAACAAATCCTCTTGGTTGTTCCATGAAGATAGGGACATCCAAAAAGCCATGTAAGAAGGCATTTGACACATCCAACTGGCGAATGGGCCAGCATTTGGTAACTGCATATGCGAGCACGATTCGGATGGTTATGGCTTTGACAATAGGACTAAATATCTCCTTGTAATCAATCTCAGCTTATTTGTGGTATCCCTTAGCTACCAAACGGGCTTTATAACGATCAACCATCCCATCTGGCTTCCTTTTAATCTGATAGACCCATTTGTTGCCAACAATATTGGCGTTGAGAGGGCAAGGCACAAGGGTCCAGGTCTGAGTTGATAAGAGAGCATCATATTCTTGCTTCATGATATCTTTCCATTGTGAATGGGATTTGGCTTGGGTGTAAGTGGCAGGCTCAGTTTGAAGGAAATACGGGTCAGGTCTATGGGTGGATAAGGGAGTTTTGATGGTGTGGTGAAGGTGTTTGGGTTTTGGATGGGGCCGAAGTTGCATAGGATGGTTCCATGGAGTGGGAGGTGGAAGAGAAGTAGTGGGCTTTGAGAAGTGGGAAAGGTCAACAACCAAATTTAATTCGGAAGGGGATGGAGATAAAGATTGGGAGGAGGATAAGGTGAGATTATTGGAAGTGGGTGAGGATGAAGGAGGGACTAGTTGGATAGATAAGTTAAGTGGTGAAGGGGAAGTTGAAGTAATGTAAGGGCTGGGAACAGTTGGTTGAGAAGAAGTAGGAGAAGATAAAGAAGGAATATCAGATAAAGATAAATGAGAAGAGGTAGGATAAGGAGAGGTAGCCAAACCTGAAAGAGTGGGAGTTGAAGTGTACCACATGTTCAACCAAGGAGTTAGAGACAGCAAAGAGGAGTCATGTGCAGCCTGTTGAGAATGGGCAAAAAGAAAGGTGGACTCATCAAAGACTAAGTGCTTAGCAATGTAGATGCATCTAGTGTCTTTATCCAAACATAAAGTCCCAGAGTGGGAAGGAGAGGTACCTAAGTTGACACATGCTTTACTACGAAAAGAAAATTTATGGGAATTATAGGGACGGAGTAGGGGATAGACTGTGTAACCAAAGATACGTAAGGTGGTGTATTAAAAAATTTTGCCTAAGAGCTTAAAATATGGAGATTGATTGTTTAAGACAGGCATAGGCAACAAATTAATGGTAAATACAGAATGTTGAAAAGCATGACATTAATATTTAAGAGGTAGGTGAGCATGAGCGAGGAGATTTAAATCGGTATCAACAACATGATGAATTTTTCGTTTAGCAATGCCATTTTGTTCATGAGTATGGGAACATGCAAGTCGATGAAGAATACCGTGTTGCTAAAGAAAGGGAATAAAGATCAAAATTCACCCCCTAGTTGGATTGTAAAGCTGTAAGTGGTAAATTAAATTGTTTTTCAACCATTGTTTTAAAATTAACAAAGCATTGTGACACATCTGATTTATTTTTGAGGAAGTAAATCTAACTAAAACGAGTAAAGTCATTAACAAAAATAAGAAAATATTAAAAATCAGCACTAGATAAAATGGGAGAAGGTCCCTAAACATCCGAATAAATAATTTCAAGAGGAGACTTTACTGTGTGAACAATAGAAGAAAGAGACTTCCTAGATAACTTTCCTAAACAACAAGCCAAACAAACTAAGGGCCTAGAGAGAGGAGAGGAGTCTAATTTATTTTCTTGAATGATTTTAAAAACAATTTTGTGATGAGGGTGGCCTAACTTTCGATGCCAATCTTGAAAGGAAAAAGTGGCTGCAACGTTGGCCTCGTTGCCTTTAGATTGTGGGAGGACATATAGACCAGCTTTATTCTGACCCTTGAAGAGGAGCTTGTGGGTCACCTAATCCTTAATAAGAAAGAAGGAAGGCCAAAATTCAATATGACAATGGTTGTCATTTGTAAATTTTAAAATGGAAAGCAGATTTTTGGTTAAGGAAGGCACATAGTAAAGTTCATTTAATTTGAGATGATTTGAATGAAGAGATAATGCACCCTTAGCAACATGAGAGATAGACAAACCTTGGCCATTACCAATGTGAATCTTATCAATGCCTGGATAAGGCTGAGGAATTTGAAGGGAATGCAGGTCCGGAGTCATATGGAAGTTTGCACTTGAGTTAAAAACCCATGATTGTATTGGGTCATGGCGTGGTTGAGAGTGGTAGGTCTGATGGGCAAAGTGAGCTTGTGGAGGTTACCATTGAAAGGGACTGTCGTGATAGCTAGAGAAGCTAAAGTCATAGCATCTACGACACTTATCTGTTGTGTGATTCCACAAGTTACAAATCTGACAAGGACCACGATTTCGTTTGTGATTTCTTCCTGAGTTGTGTGCAGGAGATAAGGGCAGAGATATAGGTGGATTATCACGTTGAGCAACATTAGTAAGAGAAGGCTCATGTTGACTCTTGAGCAAGATCTCATGAGCTAAGAGATGGCTATGAAGTTCATTGAAAGAAACTGGGTCAGGACGTAAATTTAATGCAATAATAATAGGATGATACTCACTTCCAATATTGCGATAAAAAATCGTATTAAACTCAGCAGTGGTCATGATACGACTAGCAGACACTAGTTCATCAACAAGGGATTTGGCACGCTGGAGATAGGGAGAGACAGAGAGATCTCCTTTCTTTAATTCTTGCAATTCAATGTTGAGACGGTTATGAGAAATGGCACCAAAGGTAGTGGCGAGAGCACTCCAAACTTCAGCAGAGGATGTTAAACTGGTGACATATGGGAACACTTCCTCGAAAAGAGAAGATAAGAGCCAACAAAGCAGCATTTGGTCATTCTAAAACCAGGTGAGGTAAGCTGGATTTAGGATTGTTTCAATAGGTTTTTTTGGGTTTGCAATTTCAATGGCTGGGCATGGGAGACTTCCATCAACATAGCCAGTGAGGTTTTGATAGTTTAGGAGAGGAAGGAATTGGGTTTTCCAAGCAAGATAATTTTTGCAGGTGAGATTAACAGAAAAAGAATGGTGATTTATGGTGGTGGGGACAAAAGATGCTGCTGTTGTAGTCATGTTGTTAGGTGTTTTGTTTTCCTAGTGAGGCTCTGATACAATGTGAGAAAACAGTTTTATGTTTATATTAAAATATAGCAGTGCTATATATATATAGCTACAATTAGTAGTAGAGCTGAACTAAAACAATTACAAGTAAAAGTGGAGTGAAACTAAACTACCAGAGTTACACGTGATAAGCATACAGAAAATACAAATGGAATATATTGCTCAATAAATCCCATTCATTGATTAGGATAGTCTAAGATTAAAAACAATATGGGCAATTGATCAGCTTATCAAGAATTGTGGGGATAAACGATAACACAGGAAATTACAATCTTTCTTAATCAAGTATATAATGTATAAATTCTACTGCAAATAGGTAAAAAACCTCTAAATTAAAAGAAACTCTTAATGCATGATTTTTTTGTTTGAATTTCAATCTAAATAAGACTTTGTGTGTTATAAGAAGGGATCCAAAACTCATATACAGAGGTATCGTAACCTAACATCTGTTATTCATTAAAAATCACAAAATAAGGCTTAAATATCAAACTTAGTCATCAGAGTCCATGTAATGCCCTAATACTCCTATCTTTAGGAGTACATGTGGATCTACAATTGAATAGATCATTAAACTGACCTTAGCTAAGAATAACATAAATAATATTCATTAATTAGCTTTACTCAAAATAATTTAAAAATAAGCTTTTACAATGTATACAATTTAATATGTAAGTACGTAATAAAGTCTTTACAACTTAGTTTATTATACATTTTACATCTCAAAATTACACATTCCTTAATTTCTACTATAGCCTACATCTTCTGAGAGCTTCGCTTGAACTCCTCGATCTTCTCCTTATGCACGACTACAATTTAATATCTACCCAAGCAACAATTCAAGCTAAATCACACTTAATATTAAACTACTAGGTATAACTATGAGATCACTTAATTTGTAAGTAATTTTAATATTATACTACACTACTCAAACCACTTACATTACCCTTTTCTTCCCAGAGCTTTTCCAATACTACCCTTTATTAATCACCTTTAGGCATATGAATATATCAACTATTTGTTTATATTCATTACCAAATGCTTAGTTCACTCTATCTAAGGTAGGAACACTTAAAAATTTCATTTTGGTTACTTTCCTAACTTGCCACTAACTCTAGAATACTTAAAAACACCTCCAGTCTTTTATTTAGACTTGAAATTTATATTCCAAGTTTTTTATGTATCCCAGAATTGGGAATCAGAACCACACAGTTCTAACATGTAATTTATACTTTGCTTGGCTAATGAATGATGTATAAACCATACATATTATATCTTATAAATCACATATTGTAACACCTTTACTGAACAGTCTAACTGAAACAAGTGATAAGACGAAAATTTTTTTTAACCAAACCAACGATCCAAGCTTGACCAAAAAGAAATACTTATAACTTAAGTAAGCCGATAAACTATAATTGTCCAAGTGACTGATTACCAAATAAAAATCCGGCAATATAACGCCTAAAAACTTAACTATTCCACCTGAAAAATCAAACAATTTCCTCAGCCCATCAGGGGCACAACAATACAAAAATAATTTCATCATGCATCTCATACATCCATTCTCATTATTAATCACAATTCCTAAGATAAGTCAATATTACAAATTACACTCTTAAGTCACTATAATACTTCAAAATAGAAACAATTTACACTTAAAATCGCCTCACTACAACTGTGAATCTCAAAAGATGAAATGCTCGAAACTAGATCCCTTCTTCTGATGGTTGAGCCGAAGCAGCTGTCTAACCAAAAACAAGTCTATCCTGCTACCTACATGGATAACAAAACCCGTGCTAAGCTATAAAGCTTAGTAGGGAACAAAAATAATCTAAAAATAATCTTTTAAACATGTAATATCAATTATCCAAGTACGAAGTTAATAACACTCTTAATAGATACCTTCAATTACATTAGATCCCAGTTCTTACATTTAGCAATAAATCACAAGCATAAGCAACAGAACATCTTACTTACATAGGCAATAAAACTTAATAACTCAGTAATCAATGCATCATTCATTGCTACCACAAAAGACATCCGGCATATTTCTTTCATACATCTACATCATTTAAACCATAGCATGCATTCAAAATTGACTTTCATGTAATCATTAAATAATCTTAATAAGGTGAACAATATAATACTTAACACCATAGTGTGTCATATAGTATATACTTGATAGATAACAGAATGACGTACATACTTATACATAGATATATAGATACATAATGCTTATAAAGAATTAGAGAATCACATGTTCATCAATATTATAACTTGCAATTCATTATCCATTTGATGTATTTATATAAGAGGATAATTCTTATGCACATTAGTTTTGAACTATAACATTTCTTGTCTTTTATACTTTTTAATTTATTTTCATATTAATGCCCCTAGTACAGTGCCGACAGAAATACTCAGACTGGATACTCGGGACGTGGACCCCATGGGCCACATATAGATTGAAAAATAATCTCAAAGACCATTTTTCCACATAGTAGATACCAGATACAAACAAAAGCTATGGAGATCAGTGATCCTACCATAACTAAGCAAGTCGCCATGACTTGCACCGCGGTACAGATGTCCCTATGGCTAGCCAATTATATCCTGAGCTAGTTTTTACTGCCAGACTATTTTATAAGGGCGCAAAAGATCACTTACTTTCGGTACATTTATCAACTTTATCATCATTTCAATTCCTTTTTAATCCAGATAATACAGTTATTTAGAATATTCAATATTTTTGTACAGTTTGTGAACCATCATTCACTTATGTCATGAATTATTTCACAATAATTCAACAATTTCTCTTTAAATTACTCTTCAGTCATCAAAGGAATTTACTTAATATACATTCTTTCAATTTACTTTTGAACTTTCTAATAGTTACGCTTTAACAACACTTATACTTGTCATAGTAGTTCATGCATTGCTATATTGTTTTCATGAGAATGAAATCATATATAATTACACCCACTATAAGTGTCTAAAACAACACATAAATACAGTCATTTCAGAAGGACGTACTTGCATGGTTCATCATAGCCATCTCTCATGCTCCATTGTACTTAATTTAATCATCAAATATACTAAGGCGATAATGTGAAAAAGCATAACATTTTTAACATCTGTTTCTCATACCATTCTAAAAGCATAAACATGGCACTATATCCACTCCATTTAGTGTAATAATACTCATAATGAATATTCACGTGCCAGACAAAAATATATCAAGAGGGGGTCAATATGTCACGTTTATACCAATATCTAGTTACTATACTAATCACATTCTCACTTGCTTTATATTATAACATTTAGTTTTCACCTATAGTCTAGTGAATCCCAAATAACAGTCCTATCCTAGTTACCTTTTTTTTACTAAATTAGAAAGTATGAAATGATAGCAACTACGACTATGTAATATAAATTCTTATTATTATAACAGAGACATATTACTATACTATAATTTTCTCAAACCATATAATTTTAGAGTAAATCCATATATCATTATGCCATTTCATATTGTCTTAACAGCTATACATGCATATAAGTTCAATATCATAATTACCTATCTAGATGCATAATCTTAAAACACATATAGATTTAAACCAACATGTGGAAATACATAGCATTTAGCTGTCATTTTTCTCATGATACCATAATTTTCTTTTATCTTCTATTAAATATAGATACATCAAACCTAAGTAATTAAGGAGACTATATTACTTATAATGTACTAAAACCTGTATTAAAATAAATTCATAGGAATATACATTAAGGTTGGGGTCTATAGTATAATAGGAAAAAGGCTGAGCAAACTATGATCATTCACTCAGGAATTAAACCTCTATCCGCAAAACATTATCTTATCTTTAAGCATCCTTAAATAAATCTCACATTTTATCATGACTTTTAATTGAAATTCTACTCAAATCACATCTTAAGCTCACTATCAATTATTATCTTCAAGATCCGTCAATAACTTTTACATGCCATTAGCATTTACTTATAATTCCTGTGACACCTGTACAATAAGTTCAATCATTCATGATAACAAGAAATAAATCAATGACTCGACAAATTTGCAATTTCTTCCAGTAAGTTTTCTATTCATTTCTCATCTCAAGTATATTTTAATTTTACATATCCTTAAGCCTTGAAATCAACCCATTTAAACCATTAAAACTCAAATCAAATTAAGCTCAAACTCTATCTCGCCTAGTTCAGCCTAACTACATGCACTTTAACTATTACACTTTTAAAAACTATTTTCTCACTAACACTATGATTCATTTACCTTTACAGATTATCAGTTTCTTATATAAATCCAATATATGCAAAGTTAATATCAATCATAACAATTAACCAAACTTACTTCAACATTATACGTGAACTCAAATTCTTAGTCTAATTCCTATACTCTGTTAATATAAACACTTAAGACAAATGTTTACTAATACAATCAATTTCCAAGTTGACTTAACTAAATTTCATAGAGGAAATTTCAGTATCCCATACTGTAGTTGAAGCCCAGAATGCCCTCTCCAATCTGCCTCGTCGGAGCCTCATCGGAGACTCGTCGGAAAGACACTAAAGCCGTCCACTGGTAGATCAAGGCACCGGCAACTTCCAGGCGACGTTCACGTGCCTCAATGCTGCCATCATTTATCGGGATTAGAGCTTGAAGATCCCGCCCTCACCATCGCCGATCTCCCTGCTGCCAGCGAGTGGGGAGGAGCAGCAGCAACCGGAGGAGTCGCCTCAGCCTCGAGATCCCATCGGTGCCATCAGCCCCTTCCACCGCCGTCGGGGATCACCGAAAAGAGGAGGAGATCGATCTGATCGAAAATAAGAGAAAAAGAAACACGTAGACGTTGCCGGAGGGAAGGGACGGCGAGGAGAGAAAGGCCGGTGGCCGAGGTGGTGGCAGCCGCACCGATAGCAGGCCAGAGCGCCGTTGATCGGCGCCAGTGCCTCCCCTCCGCCTCTCCTTCTCTTCCCTGATTCCCCTCCTCCTTCCTCCTCTTTCTTTCCTTTATTTTAACTTATTTCTTTTATTTCCACACACACAAAACTTTTATTTATTTCAAAAACACCCACAAAATACTAATTACCTTTACAATTTACACCAAACAATTAATAATTAATTTAAAATCATCACTTGCCCTCACTATTCCAATATTAAATTCACACATACACATTTAATCAATTTAAATTAAATATTAATACATTGAGTCATGCAAATTCGACTAGGGTTATTTTTGGGACATTACACATATAATTTAATGTTAAATCACTCATTTCATGTAAACACTCATTGTTCATTTTAAGTGCCTTTATTACAATCTATAATTTAATGTTAAATCACTCATTTCATATTCATTACATCATATATACTAATTCTAAATATATTTTTGTAAAATTTCATAAGCATTTGAGAAAGTTCAGATGTGATTCAGTGACTTTCGGATGAGAAATATCGTATTTTAACCTCAAAATAGGGAGACTCATGGTGTTCACTAATTCATGACCACCATAAGGGTTATCTCAGGGTAAAAATTTTAGTCTAAAATGCACCTTCACGGTGGTGAGGAAATCCTAACCATCGTGAGGCCCTCAAAATTCAATTGGCTCTCTTGGTAGAATTCCTAGTTAACTTTTCTTTGCATTTTTCACATGGTTCCAGCCAAATTTAGACAAAATAATCTCTAGAATTTTGTTTTCCCATGTCTATAGTTCCACATCATTAAAAATCAAACCATTTGAACTTTTATATCAAGAGATATTGAATAAAAAATATAGGTTGTACCAAACGATAGGGTAATAACCATCACTCAATTTCAAGCTACATAATAAGGACCTTAGAGGTAGAATTAGATTTTGGTTTCTTTAAACAAGTTTTATATCTATATCTTATCTTTTATCTCTAATTAAAATGACTTTATTTGGATGTCTATAATGTTGATTATGGCCTACATATTAAAATTGGTTTAAGGGAACCCTATGACATAATTTTACCAGGTCATTATTTAGGATACTAATCACCTTTTTCATACATTTAAACATAATTTTAGTATTATAGCATAAATTATATATCATTTACAATACATTCACCATCTTTATTAAAATTTAAAAATATACCAAAAAAATGAGATTCTTATACCTTTTTTAGCCAAAATTCCTCTTCTATCTCCTTTGATACTCTCTCTCTTTTCCCTTGTTAATTTTATCCTCTATAACACATCAAAGAACTTACATAGATCAAGTTCAATGCTCAAGTTTACAACTCCTCTTATAGCATAAAGAAAAGTATAAAAATAATATATAAATCCCATAAAACTCATATTGAATGCTTAGTACTTAGCTTGATTTTTCCTTAAAACCTTAACATGCATATTAGTGTATAAATTGAGAGAAAAAATAAGGAAAACAAATTCTAAATTTTATTTAGCAAATAATGTGGGCCGCCCACTCTTCTTCTTTTCATACCAAGTCTTTACAATTTTTTTAGAGCTCATTTGTGCCATTTTCTTATTGGTCCATTTGTTGGACCAATATTAACTTCATTTTAATCCCTCACTTCTCTAATTTCCCACATTAGTATATCATTTTATTTCTTAGTTGCATTTACCTCTTTGTAAAATACCAAGCTAATCTTTTCAACTTTATAGGGCACATATATAGTATCATCAGCAGTTAATTTCTAGTGCTCAAATAATGCCACAAGAAAACAATATCAAGATCAGATAGATATGAAGTACTGCCAGAATGCAGAGTAACATATAAGTAGGGGAGAACAACGGTCAGTTCGGTTCAATAACCGAACTGAAATAACCGAAAATCAAAGTTTCATTATTTTTATCAATCAAACCAAACCAAAGTTTTAGAATAACCAAATTTAAACCAAACCAAAATTTTCGATTGGTTTGGTTCGGTTAATCGAAAAACCAAAATTTAAAATTATTTTAAAAAAATATTGTGTCTAAAAATTATAAAAAATTATAAATCATAATAAGTAAAAATATCTAAATTGTACAAATAAAAGTTCAAATTAAAGAAATAATCCCAAAATATATAATAAATAATACAACAAAATCGTTAAATAAATTTTTTTATTTAATCAATTTTCAATTTAATCGTCAAAAATCTAAATTATCACCTAAAAAATATATATTAATAATTGATAAATGTACTCATATAATTTACAACTAAAAATAAAATAATTTACATGTATAAAATAATTATTCACTAAAAAATTATATAATTATATAAATTTTGGTTCGGTTTCTATGTGGTTTTCTCCTTCAAAAATCGAATCGAACCAAAAAACCTAAGTTTTTAAAATTGGAAATCAAAAAACTGAACAAAATTAAAAAAATCGATCAGTTCGATTCGATTTGATTTGGTTCGGTTTTTGCTCACCCCTACATATAAGCACATGTATTTAGTCAAAATACGAAATTGAACTAATAGATTTGAAGCTAGAGGATTTTTTGATGAACTACTGCCATCACAGGAAATATGGCTCAAAAATTTTTCTTTATCAAGATCTTCAAAATCCAAGATATTACTGTTACTTTAAGTGCACTTCAAACCCCTTAATGGCATGGAAAAAAATTTGCAAAAAATGGAAGGACTTATTATATATTCACACTCATTAAGCCTTACTTTGAAACTTTTAGATTCAATGTTGAACCGAGATGCATAAAATGTCCCAACCAGATCTGGATAGATTTTCTTATAATGGTAAGTGAAAAATGACCGCCAACCTTGCTTCTCTATGTAACGAGCAACATCTGGAGCACTTTTTATGAGATCATCCTAGTCAATAATTTTGGAAGGAAGATGGGGATGTGTTGAAGATGTGCTTTGGTGTAAGGCAACATTAGATTTGGATGGTGTAGGCTTGGGCGATGGTAGGGTTTCAGTTTGGTCTTTGGAAGTCGGAGACGCTGGAGATGGGCTCTAGCAAGGGTTATGCTTGGCAAGAGATTTTGATCGACCAATGTTTACAAAAAAGAACGGTATGAAAGAAGAGTAAAAATGGAGCATTATTTAAAGAGAAAAAGAATGGCTGTAGTTAGGGATTTTAAAAGAACGATTTTTGAAAAAGGCTAATAAGTAGCGGTATTGAAACATGTTAGGGAAGAGTTATATCACTTAGTGGTTTGGGAGGGAAATAACTAATATCGTCACACTTGAGACGTAAAGTTAAAAAAGAATTGACTTGATTTAACAGGACAAGATATGCAGTTAATAATAATGTGTTGGAAAATCGCAGAAACACGGTTACCCAAATGCAAAAACCAAGAGACAGGCAAAAGGAAAGGGCTTTCCCTACAAAATTTAAATCCCTTGCTCATATTGTTTTAGGGGTAATAAAGACAATTTAACTTACCATAGGCTAACTCTATTTTTCTTTTCTTTTACTACACACAAGCCATCTCTTCAAGGATAATAATAATAATAAAAGCATATAAGAAAAATCGGAATAGTAAGAATTTAAAGACGATTTTTGAAATCAACAAGCTTCTTTTTTTATACAGATATAATAAAGACTTAAGTTTCTTTTTAAAACAATTGATATCAATTTATTCAGACATACCCATTCCAAGCTTTCTCCTTAACTCACAAAATATATCTTCCTTCAATGGCTTGGTAAAAATGTCTGCTAGCTGGTTTTCTGTAGAAATGAATTCCAGCAAGATGTCTCTTCTTTACACATGATCTGTAATAAAATGGTGATGAATTTCTATGTGCTTCGTTCTTGAGTTCATGATAGGATTTCTGGTAAGATTTATGGCACTTGTGTTATCACAAAATATGGGGATTTTATCAAATTCTATACTATAATCTTTCAATTGTTGTCTAATCCATAAAATTTGAGCAACACAACTACCAGCAGCTATGTATTCAGCTTCATTAGTAAATAAAGCTACAGAGTTTTGCTTCCTGCTAAACCATGTGATTAAAGAGTTGCCCAAAAAATGACATGCTCCTGATGTGCTTTTTCTATCGATTTTACATCCAACATAGTTAGCATCGGAACATCCAACTAGGTTCAAGGATATTTTCTTTGGATACCATAAACCCAAATTTTGAGTTCCTATCAAATATTTCATAATTCTTTTTACAATAGATAAATGAGATTCCTTTGGAGGTGATTGAAAGCGAGCACAAAGGCATACACTAAAGTGGATATCCAGTCTACTTGCTGTCAGGTAGAGTAACGATCCAATCATCCCTCTGTATAATTTTTCTTCAACATCTTTGCCTTTCTTATCTTTCTATACTAGCTGATTTTGCATTAAGCATCTTATATTTCTTAAGTAATTTTTTCTATATTTTATTTGATTGATGAAGATGTCATCTGAACATTGCTTGATTTGAAGTCCCAAAAAGAACATTAGCTCACCCATCATGCTCATTTCAAATTCTTTTTTCATAATAGCTTTAAAATCTTTACATAAGTAAATATTAGTAGATCCAAATACAATATCATCAATATATATTTGAATAATTAATATGTGTGAATATTTATGCTTGATAAAAAGAGTATTGTCTACTTTTCCTCTATTAAAGCCATGATTTAATAAAAAAACAACTTAGTCTCTCATACCAAGCTGTAAGAGCTTGTTTCAAACCATACAAAGCTTTTTTAAGTTTGAAAACAAAATTTGGATGCTTAGTATTTTCAAAACCAGGAAGTTGTTCTATGTAAACTTCTTCATTTAGAAGATCATTCAAAAATACACTTTTTACATCCATTTGATATAGTCTAAAATTTTTAAAATATGCAAATGCACATAAAATTCTAATAGCTTCTAATCTAGCTACGGGTGCAAAAGTCTCATCAAAATCTATACGTTCTTATTGATTATAGCCTTGGGCTACCAATCTTACTTTATTTCGAATAACATTTCCTTTCTCATCCAATTTGTTTCTAAACACCCATTTTGTCCCAATAATGGAACAATTTGAGGGTCTAGGCACCAAATTCCATACTCTATTTCTTTCAAACTAAATTAATTCTTCTTTTATAGCATTAATCCAATTTTCATCATTTTTAGCATCAATAAAACTTTTAGGTTCAATATTAGAAACAAATGCAACATTACTACAATATTCTCTTAATGCTCTTCTTGTCATCATTCTTTCAGATGGATCAGTCAGTAAATCATCTTTAAGACGGTATCTATGAAATCTCAAATCTTTAGACAGTTCCAAAATTTGTAGTTCAGGATGCTATTCTGCTTGAGTTTCTGGTATGATTTTTGATGAACCTTCTGGCTCCCTTTCATTTTTTGGATTATTTTTTGCTTTTTAAATTCTTTTATCTGGATCTAGTTGTCGATCTGGTGAATCTTCTGTGTCCACTATTTTTTGAGATTTTTCTTTTTCTTTCTCAAAACCTGCCTCATCATCAGAAGAACTATTTTTTCTAGAATTTTCGTTAGTAAAATCAAATTTAACATTTATGGATTCTTCGACTTTATGAGTTCTTTTATTATATACTCTATATGTTTTAGAACTTAATGAATAACCCAAAAATATACCTTCATCAGATTTTGCATCAAATTTACCTAAATTAATTTTATCATTAAAAATAAAACACCTATAGCCAAAAGGTTGAAAGTAGCTGGTGTTTGGTTTTCTTCCCTTCCATAGTTCGTATGGAGTCTTTTCTAACACTGTTTTTATTAGAATTCTATTTAAAATGTAGCATGCAGTATTGACTGCTTCTGCCCAAAAATACTTTGGCAAGTTTTTTCATTCAACATTATTCTAGCCATTTCTTGAAGAGTTTTGTTTTTCCTTTCTATAATGCCGTTTTGTTGTGGTGTTTTAAGAGCAGAAAAGGTATGATTTATTCCAGAATTATTACTAAATTCTTCAAATTTTTTATTTTCAAATTCTCTTGCATGATCACTTCTAATGCTTGTTATTTTATACACTTTTTCATTTTGAATCTTCTTACTTAACTTCTTGAAAGATTCAAAAGTTTCATCCTTATGTGCAAGAAATATAACCCATGTGTACCATGTATAATCATCTACCACATTTAACATATAAGATTTTCCACCAATGCTTGAAGGACTTATTGGCCTAAATAGATCCATGTGTAGAAGCTCTAATGATTTTTTAGTGGAAATCTAATTCTTAGATTTATGTGAATTTCTAATTTGTTTTCCAAGCTAGAATGCCTTGCGTACATGATCTTTATCAATCTTCATCTTTGGCATTCCCTTTACCAAATCTTTTCTGACCAGCTTTTCTAATGCATGAAAACTTGTATGTCATAGTTTTCTATGCCATATAATGCTTAGATCTTCTCTAGTAAGTAGGCATTTTGCTTTACTATTTTGAATATCTTCCAGGCTGATCAAGTAGATATTTCCAGATCTTTATCCTTTTAGAACAGATTTCCCAGTTTCTATATCTTCTACTCTACAATGATCAACTTCAAAGATTACTCTTTTCTTTTTGTCACATAATTGGCTTATGTTGAGTAGATTGTACTTTAGACCTTTAACAAGAGAAACATCTTCAATTACTAGATTAGTCCCAATAGAACCAATACCAATAATTTTTCCTTTTCGATTGTAATTGAAACTGACAGAACCACATTCAAAATTTTCCAACTTAGAAAATTTTGTTCTGTCCCACATCATATGCCTAGAGCAGCCACTATCCATGTACCATTTTTCTATTTTGGTGCTCCTTAGACAAATCTACAAAATAATCAAGTATTTTTGGATACCTAACTCTTCTTGGGTCCTTCATGGTTAGTTACAATAGTTGCAAAATTTTTAATCACCCATTTAACAAAATTTGTATTTTTCGTATAATAGAAAAATTTTGAGATATGTCCTTTCTTACAGTAATAAAAACATGTAGCAGAAGAGCTAATTACCATTATATTTGATGAATTTTTCTTATATCTCTTCTAGGTATTTTTTCTATTATATTTTCCTGATGTGCTTGCATGAGAATTGTGAACAAATTTTGCAGTTAAATTTTTAACATAATTCTCACTACATACACATATTTGTTTACCCTTTACATTACTTTTTTCTTGTAAAGCAACAAATTTTCTTTCTAGAACTGAATAATCATTTTTTGTTTTTAATTCTATCTCCTTTGCATTTTCGTGTTCCATAAGCAATTCATCATAATTTTTCTTTACCTCAATATAAGTCTTTTTAAGCATAAGATATTTATGATTCAAATCTTCAAAGCATTCAAATATCTTTTCATATTCATTGCCATTTTCATTTGAATAAGAGTTAGAATAAAAATTATTTACCTCAGAATTTTCTAAATCATTCTCAGGTGAACTGTTGTCAACATTTTGTTCATTGTCAGAATTGGAGTTTTGCTCTTCATGATCAGAAATTGTCATCAGACCAATATCTTCAGAGTTTGCAGATTCTGATTCATTATCACTAGAATCTTTATTGTCACTCTATGTAGCTTTCATAGCTTTCTTCTTGAATTTTTTCTCCTTTCTTTTAAGATTTGTACATTTAGATTTAATATGATCGGGTTTGTTACATTCATAACAAACTACTTCACCAGCAAATTTTGATGAATTTTCTGCTTTGTGATGAGAGAATTTCTAGTGCTGCTTTCTATATGATTTTTTTTCCTTTTCTGTACAACTTTTTGAACTTTTTTTTTGTAATTAACGCCATCTCATCATCACCTGTAGAATAATCACTTCCAAATTCTTCTTTGAGAGCAATAGCTTTCAATTTTCTATCTTTTTCTTTTTCTGTATCTTAAGACTTAATATAAAGCTCATGAGAAATAAGAGATCCACAAACATTATCAAAATTTAAAGTACCAAGATCTTTATCTAATAGAATTGAATATTTTGCCTCCCATCTAAGAGTGAGACCTCTAACAAGCTTAGTAATTTTATTTTGTTCATCAAGTTTCTTACCAAGAGCTTTAATTTCATTAGTTAATTTAACATAGCTATTTATTATCTCAAAAATTAACTCTTCTGGTTTCATTTTGAATGCTTCATAGTCTACCATGAAAACATGAAGTATGGTGTCTTTAACTTGATTCGTACCTTCATATGTTGCTTCCAGCTTGTCCTAGATTTCTTTAGCTGTATCACATCCAAAAACTCTGTTGAATTCATTTATGTGTTGTGAATAAAAAGTATGCTTATAGCTTTAGAATTTAGCTGCACTTTTCTCTTTTTAGCTTTTATGAATTCTTTTATGGTTTTTAGAATAGTAGCAATTTCTGATGCACCTGCTTCAGTAAAATTCTTTCTTAGAGGTTCATATCCATCTTCAATGATATCCCAACAATCCATATCTTATGATTGAATAAAGTGTTTCATGATAACTTTCCAAAAGGGATAGCTTTCACCACTAAACATAGGAGGACGATAGACAGAATGTCCTTCTTTAAATGGAGTAGCAATTGGAGAACTACTTGATTCGGCCATTTTTAGGATCACTCAAGGGTGTTAAACCTTAGGGAATAGAGAACTGCTCCGATACCAAATGTAGGTCTCGAAAGACACTTAAGAGGGGGGTGAATTGGGTGTCTTGAAATTTTAATTTCTAAAGGAACAGAATTTATAGAACACAAATTTCAAGAGTATGAAATAAAAATGTAGAGGATAGAAAATATATCAGACAAGTAAAGCACACATAGAATTTATAGTGGTTCGACTTTAATACCTACCTCCACTCCTCAAAAATCTCTTTTGAGCTTTTCTTTCCACTCTTAACTCTTTTAAAGACAAGAGTTCAAGCCAATATACAAACCTATGTATATCTACCCACAATCTTTTTCCAAAGTAAAAGATTAAAACACTTACTAGAATTTCTTCCTTAGGTTCTAGCCAATCCAACTCACAATCTTTCACAATAAAAAATTACTGATAAATAAGTACAACAAAAGCTATAATCAATTGAAGATTATATGTAAAGATGAAGTGCAAGATGAAAAGTAAGATTTAAAACAAGTAAGCTTTCTCTTAAGAGTGTAGAAAATCTTTCCAATATTTTCTCTAAACTTCTAAATGATCAAACAACAAATATTTATACCCAAAAATTTGGTTTGAAGTGAAAAAACAAAAAAATAACCATTTATGACCATTAGAGAATAGAACAGATGAATTTGCCTCTAACTAGCCGTTATTTTATCCTGTAGTATGAAATAGATTTTCGATCAGAAAGTTATCCAGATTTTTAATCTAATTTATAATAATACAAATTCTGACGAATCATTTTCTAAAACATATTCTGAAAGAAATCAGTTTTAACTAAAAACAAAATTTATGACTTAAAAATATTTTTAAGCAATTTTAAGACTTATAATATGTATGCAAAAACTACAAGATGATCCTCAAATTGATCTTACATTTTAATAACCTAATTTTCTTTAAACTAAGATCTTCTTCATCTTGAGTCTTCAAAGGTTGTTTGCTAATCTTCATTTTTGACAAAAGTATTAGAAGGATAAAGATATCTGCAAAATAAACTTAAAATAGATTTCTTAATAGATTTTATTTAAGGTTTGATTATCATCAAAATTTGAATGTGGCCTTAGGCCAACAATATATATATGTATGTATATACACACGTACATACATGACAAATTCTAGATAACAACTTATGTACGGCTAAAATAATGGAATATTTTTGGAATGAAATTTCAAGAAGGATTTAGTTTCGAATAGTACAATTTGAAGATAGAGAATTTGTATAGTTGATATAATGATCTACCATGTGATTAAGGTTTAGTTATTACTGTCGATATACAAGGATATTTTATAGTTTACGGATTACTTAATCTATATATCTGCTCTGATCCCATCAAAATTAAATATATCATAAACTAAATAATAATGGCGAGTGCAACTTAATATATTAAATATTAATACATAAGTGTAACAGTAACAAATAATAAAAATCTAAAATACAAAATACAAACATATAATCACACAATAGTTTAAAACAAAAGAAATCTTTCATTGAACACAAACCAAAAAATAAAAATAAAAATAGATAACCAACATGGCATATGACAATGCTATGTCCTAGTAAATTAGAAAAGAATGAAGGCATGCATGACTAATAATGTGCGAGATAAGGAAAGTGATCAAGGGCTAGATGGAGCTGTTGGTGGAAAAAAGTAAGGAATTGAGGGAAACTGAGCTAGACATTAGGCATTGTGGACAAGCTTGGCAGTGGCGGTAGAGCTTGTTGGGTGTTTGGTAGAAATTGCAAAATGGGTTGGGAAAGAGATGGAATTGTTGGCATTGGTGGCAAATTTGGCAATGGTGGCATTTGCAGAAGATTACTAGCTGTTAATCCTGCATCCATGCTCGAAAATGTTGAACCAATGAAAATAACTAAGCACAAAAGGGTTTGAATTGGCCATTCTTAACTGGAGAGGATTATTTATCTTAGCTAGAAAGACCAAACAAAATAAGTACTTAATGGATTTGCTTACGGTAGAAATGAAGAGGACGTATCTTGCTTTATATGGGGATCATAATGGTTTTTATAGGTAACAAAAAAAGGAAGGCAAGTTCTTGTTAGTTTAACTTAATTTATATAAGTGTTCCATTGAACCAAAAAAAATATGCCTCTCCCCCCTTCCCTTCCACCTACTATCCCTTCTGTTAACCAACCTGCACCACCATAAGCCTGATTCCATATCCCTCATTGTACTCCCTCTGATGAGCACAAAAGGTTGGATTATCGTAGACTTGGAGTGGTTCCACCTATAGGTGTTGAGCCTCCCAAAAACAAGTTTGAAGTTCTCAAGTTTTTTTATGGACAACCTTCCAAAAGGGTGGCCAAACTTTGGTCTTAGAAAGATATTCTCCTGGTACGAAAACGTGGAGAGAGTTTTTGTATCAAAAAAATAGAGCATAAGGGAGACAATTTTTGGTTTCATCAAAATGTCAAGAGTGAATAATACTGAGAAAATTATCGAGAGATTGAATGGATCTTTGCTTGAAAAAAGTCAGATTTGAGTTAATCTAGTAAAATACATCAGTGTGAAGGAAAAGAATGTTGTTGCACCTATCAGGAGAGGGGCAAGTAAGTTTATGCATGGAAAACCTGGGTTGTATAAAGGCTTTACCGGTGCTAACGCAATCAATACAAAGAAAACTCTTCCCTATAGGAGCAACGAATTTAAAGATAAGAGGTCTTATGGAAAAGTAGTAACATTTAGGAAGACAATGTTATTAATAATAATCTAGGTGCTGCAAACTTTCAATACACACCACATTACTCAGAATGTGAATGGCTAAATAGGAGTCTTGTGGGCTGGCTTTATCATCCTAAGAATTGTTTATCCATCCACTACAAAAAAAATACATTTTACCGATGGATTTGTGATTTTACCGACGGAAAATGACCTTATCAACGATTTTTTATTATTTTACCGACGGGATGCTTCCGTCGTTAAAACACTTGTAGGTACCAAATTACCGGCAGAAAATTTTGTCGGTAAATATTACCGACGAATTTACCGATGGATTTATAAAAAAAAAATTCCATCGGTAGTTTTATTTAAAATTCGTTGTATGTTTCGTCGCGTTGACTGTTTAGCGATAGATAATTTTGTTGGTGAACCATCGGTAAAATTTAATGAATAAATTATAAATTTATTTTAGTATAAATAGCGATGGATTCTTGATAATTTTTTCGGCAAATATATTTAATATAATATTAATATTATTGGAATGGCAGCGACAGATTTTTCCATCGATAATTTGTTGGTAACATATTATTTTTCTATTTATTTTTTTATAATTTTTTGCAAAAATTATATATTTCGTATTTGTAAATCCCAAATTAAACACAATAAAATCAATATAAAAGTATAAAATCTAAATTGAAGGTATATATTAATTAATAATTTTAATATATAAAAAAAATAATTTATAGAAAAAGTTATCTAAAATTTGTACAAATATTGTGTAAATTACAATGCCAAAAACATAAAAGTCAACACTAAATACTCTTAGAACATTCTTAAAAACAATGAAAACTTTAAATTATTAAACCTGTCCTAAGCACGCAACACCGCATTAATCAACCTTTAGTCTAAAATTTGAAACTAGTACGATGTTCAACTGTAGAATATCTTGCATAAATTTTAGGTTAATATGCTTCAAGTTTTGGTATATAGGCTACAAAACACAAGAAAAAATAGCCAAACCATTATTTAGCTATAGAAAAATATAGCATACGAATATCACAAAAATAAAAGCCTCAATTACCCATGAAAGAGCAGCTATAATTCTATCTCCAGCCTTATTCATCTCACAAAAATAAGAACCTTAATTAAAAAAATGGAGTCTATACCAATTGGTTCTTTATCCATTTTTCAATTCAAAAAATCTGGAAACAACCATCCTACTTTTCATTGACATAAAATTGTACATCTCTTGAATAAGGAGAAATAAAATACTAGCTCTGCAAAATCTACCAATTTAATGAAAACTAAAAGCTAAAACTATTAACAGCAGTTGATGCTGTCCCATCAATAATGTTTCTTGTTTCCTCAAAATAGTACAAGACAACTCCTTGTTGAATTTATATTAGCATTTCCTTGTGGCTCAAAATTAAAGAAATATTCTTATGAAGATCAAATGACTAGGTGCTAATAAATTAGCATCTATCAACCACTATCAAGAAATATCAAGCAACATATATATATATATATATATATATATTTGAATATCGTTCTCTAGACAATTGGTCCGACTTTATTCTCCAAGCTGAAAGTCATCAATTCTTTCGTACTATTGAAAAAATCAATTATCTATTGGATCATAGTGACTGATGCATAAGATGCTGTGTGGAATTCAGATAAATTCTCTATTCCAAAAATAAAAGAAAAAAAAATGTGTCTATGCTGCAAACCTACAAAAATCGAAGGTATTTCTATGAAAATCCCTACTCCCTAATGAATTTAAGGTCTAAATTTCTTTGAAGCTTGCAGTCAGTAGATAATAACCTATATTAATCAAGAATTGCATCATTTTATAAGATTTCTTAAATCCACCATTGAGAAACATAAAAGCAATTACATAAAAATATGTTAAAAGATGCCACACTCATTCAACGAGCATGAAAATACAGCAAATTCCACCTTTAGCGTATAATGAAATTTATCCCTTCTTATTGCCAGGAATAATAAAATTAACTTATAGTTTACCAGCAGCCAAAAAAAGCTTAGAACACAATCAGTATCGCTTTTCTCTACATCTCTTCCCTATGGCAACTCAAAAATTTTAAAGCTCAAAACCATAGCCAAAATTTAGCATAACACAAAATGGAAGTGCAATATAATTGTTGAGCGAGAAAAATGAATGAATATGCATACATATATTCATTTAACAGCAACAATACCAATAATAATAATGTCAACGTTTATTGCCCTCATTAAAAAAAGGAAATAAAAAGTAGAGAGCTCAAGTGTGCTATAATTTTTTCATTGCTTTCAAGAAAATACTTATACAACTCAGACTCAGTATGCCTTCATCATTGAAGAAAAAATTAGCTGCTTCCTGATCAAAGAGCCTGCCATTCACCAACACAGGTGATGCGGAAAGAACTACCCCCTGAGCTCAAAAAACTGCTGAACCTGAAAAATTGCCAGGCCACTAAACAGGAAAAAACCAGCAGAAAACATCTGCATCTCCAATAACACACAGCAAAATAGAGCCCCTAGCCTCCTAACAGTGACAAATGATCAGCCTTTGTTTCTGGTTTTAACACTTAAACTTTCATAAGTTCACCAAGTTACTACATCAATTGGTAGATTATAAGTTATGAAGAAAGTAGCTATACAAAAATATTTCAACATTTTTCTAATAATATCAACTTATTAATGATATTTATATGTATGAGATAATATATCCAACCATTGAATTTAACATACCTCAAATGGCAATTATGGTAATTGTGGATTTTTATTAAACTAATGATCAAAAGTAAAAATTAATTTTCTCATATGTTAGTTTGGTTCAGACAAGAAATTTTGAAAATTAATTTATTATATATATATAAGCTGCAATATTATTAAAAAATGAGAAGAGCTGCCCAACAAAGCTAGAACAGCTGTCCAACAAAGAAAACAAATATCCAGAGAACCAAGTAAGGAATAAATCAAGGCTTGATACATCTCAAGGCACCTGTCAACCCCTCAAGAGCAGCAAAACAAAAAAGAAAGGAACAACCCGAAAAATCCAGTACTGAAATAGCTCCAATCTAAAGAAAATAACCAAGAAAACACCAAACCACAAATAAATCCCGCCGGTCAAGGCCTAAGAAACCAAACAATTGCAAAATCGAACAGAGCTTTTTTCAAGCAAAACAGGAAAATGCAGAAAACAAGGAATGCTTCACCAAACCACATCAACGTTTTCACTGAAAATGAAGAAGACAGGCAGGCTTAATGTACATTATTAATGGATCTAACATATAAACCTACTGAAAATTGAGAATGATCGATACATTTATAAAGATCAATTACTGCTTTTTCATGAAAGATCTAAGTAAATATCATAACGTATCGGCCAGTCCAGATTCAAACTTCTTTCTCCTGCATCATCCAATCCACATTTACAATTCGTCTTTTACAAAAACGGTATGATATTAATTGATTCCTAATAAAGAAAATAATGAAATTAATAAAAGAAGTACTTCTTATTCAATTATCCAACTTTTCATACTACTGGAATAGAAGATTAAAAATTCCATACTGATATGAATTAGGTTTAATGCAACTTTTTACATCTAAACTTGTAACAAAAAAAAAAAAAAGTGCATTTAACATCTAAACTTTTTAAGTGTACAATTTTACCATTAAACTTGTTTTAAATGCAAGCATCTATGCTATATTCAAAAAACTTCAGTTCAACCTTCAGTTCACCAATTAATTATTATTTCTAGTTAGTACATCATAGGGTGGGGAAGAGGGCACATCATCATCAGTGATATTAATTGATTCCTAATAAAGAAAAGAATGAAATTAGCGATACTTAATATATGAGATCCATGAAGGAAAAACACTGTTAAACACATTTTTTTCATGTCTATTAATTTGTCAAAGTCAACTTAATCTTCATAATTATTATTAATTAAATGAAACTTAATGATGAAAACATGCTTTTTGGAGACAACACGGAGGTTTAGGAGTATTTAGTTTACCTCCTCTATCTTGAGGCCTTCATAGGGAATCTGCAGAATACAAACTTTTCATCACTCACTAAGATTCTGTAAACTATATATTTCTGGAAATGAAAACTGAAAACTAATAATATAAATAACCAAAATAAGTAATAAATAATAAAACATAATCCTTTTTTGACCTGGAGATGATTTCCACTTAGACTTTCGCAATTTATTTCGGTAACAGTAATTCTACAAGAAAAAGTAGTTATTATTCTAAAAGGAAAATCCATTCTCCCCAAGGCTAAAATAGATGCAATAGCTCATAAAGAAAACTTATTGCTAATTGCAAGTTCAAAAGCTACAGTAGCACGCTTAACTATCTAAGATTGAGATATTATTCTGCCATAGCTACTAATGAAGATAAGTATTCCTCTAAAAATTACAAATAGCAGTGCAAGTATGCTCTAAATCATAAAAACAAGTAAAAATAAAATAACAATTTAGTTTTGGAGTTGGACATATAATTGATCTAAATCTAAAATCAAATATCTCAATCAGCATCCTTGCAAGAAAGTTTCTACCACTGTTATCTGATATCTAAAATGCAGCAAATTACTATATCTATATCAACTTCATGAAAGTATGATGATTGGATGTTTGCTAATTCAGGATAATAGAGTAAAGACTTTTATGGAGCCAGTATGAATAAAGGAAGTATAAAATACTCAGTCTTTGTGTTCAAACTTTTACATCGAGCAATGATTAAAAAAATAGTTTCATTCAAGTGGAAACGAGTAAGCAGGACAGGCTTCAGTCAAGCTTATTAAGAAGGCGAGAGGGGGAAAAAAGAAAGAAGAAGAAAAATAAGAGGAAAGAAAGGAAACTATTCTTAAACATCTCATAAATGCCTCTATAGCAGAATAGAATATAAAAAATTTATTCATGCAACAGATTCAAATAGTTTATGGTTGAGCAAAAATTGAGCCAATTATGCACGAAGACAGGCCAGAATGAAAAATTTTTAATGAAACATTTAGTTCTTAAGCTATTAACATATGAAATTGAAAATTATACACAAGTTCACACTTGCCACCACGTTCTTTAGACTGACAAAAATAAAGTCTTCTAAAAACTAAAACGAACCAAATTGCCTAATAAACAACATGCATAGAAGGGGTTATCATCTTAAGGACTTGCTAAACAAAGAAAGAATTTTGAGTAACAAAAACAAATAAGAGAATAGCATTGTTGTACCTCAGCCCACTATTTTTGAAGGTAAATGATTGAAAGATAGAGAAGAGTGGGATGCCAAAATGAAACTATATACATTAAAATTTAAGATAACTAAAAATCTCAACCTAGAAAACACATATTAGAGTCGTGTAGAAGGAGGGAAAAAAAGGTTCATTATTTACCCAATCAGGTCACGAAGACAAGCATAATTAATAACTATTTGAACACCAATAATGTCTAGTCCCTATAAAAGCCAACCAAAAATATTAAAGAAAAGAGCAGGATCTAAAATTGTCCAAATTCTGATATTACTACTGAATTCAAACCAAAACTGGAGCCGGAGCTCGATCGATCAGAGGCGAATCCTGCAAAAGAGGTAAAACAAATAAGATCAAGAACACAATTAATTACAAATATAATCACAAAGAAACCAAAACAGAACAACAGGAGATCTGAAAAGTTCCCGTTAGAAGAAATTATGAAATAAAAGAAAAAGAAACAGATCTAAATCTAGAAAAAAATGACCACAAAATATCAATTCGCTGTGTATAAAAGAGAGAAGCCTACAGAGGAAGATCGGAGGATCAAATGAGAGAGAGGGAGAGAGAAAGAGAGGAGCGACTATGTCGCCGTGAGGGAGAAAAGAAGAATACGCCAAAGAAGTTAGGGGTGCATTTACTTACAAAAAATAGTTTTCTATTTTCTATTTTCTTATAAAATTTGAGTATTTATTTTTCATAAAAAATTTAGAAAACGCGTTTATTTATCAATAAATGGAAAACTGAAGTGTTTATTTTTTTTGTATATATATATATATGTATGTATGTATGTATGCGCATATATATATGTATATGTATAAATACATATTTATATGTATATGTATGTATACTGTATATGCATATGTATGTGTATATATGCACATATATATACATACATATACATATGTATGTATACATATACATATGCATATGTATGTGTATGTATGTATATACATATATATACATATCCATATGTACATATGTATGCATGTACTACATATACATATACATGCACATGCATATGTTTATGTATGTATGCACATACAAAAGCTTACATATGCATGTATATGTATATATATGTATGTACATATATATGTGTGTATTAATATTATTTAGAAAATTTGAAAAACATTTTTTATTAGTTTTTCAATTTCTTCTTTATTTTGAAAAACTGAAAAATTCATTTTCTGTTTTCTATTTTAGAAAACTGATGAAAATAAACATGATCTCTATTTTCTATGGAAAATTTTTCTGAAAAACTGTAGTAGTTTTTTATAAATAAATAGGCTCTAGGATTTTTACATGGGGTATTTATAGGAAATGGCAAATATGTAAATAATTAGAAAACTCTTTAAAATTTTACAAAAATTTTAAAAAATATAAAAATAATAATCATAATAATAAAATAACTAATGAAGATAAAATATTTATTAAAAGGTAAAAATTTTAGAATAAAATTTATTTAATAATGAGATTAATCGATAAAAGCTATAAAATGCCTAAAATATTTTTCTAAGCATAATCAACTTTCAAATCAAATAAATGTTGACTATACAAATTAATGTCCAACTGTATTTTTATATAAACACAAATATGTATCTATTATAAAAATATATATATTTATTAAATTATAGTTGTATAAAAATAATAATAATAAATTATTATTTTAAATAGAAAAGTCATTATCCATAATAATAATATAAAAATTTAATTTAAAAATAAAATTTAATTTAATTTTGTACTATAAATTATTATGAATTAATCCTTAATTTGATCTAAAATTTTTAAAATAACATAAGTTGATTTATATACTGATCAAGACAAATTTAAATAATAAAAAATACGTCATATGAATTGGATTTATATATCATATTAAAATAAAACAATTTAAATTTAAATACTTATAAAAAAACTTCTATATATAATTAAAATATATGCATATGATTAAAATATAATAATTATTTACAATAAAAATTATATATAATAAAAACAAAAAATAGCTAATATAAAATTTACTTGGACAAAAAAAAATTAAAAAAAGTAAATATTGAAAAGACAAGCGACAGATTACTGACGAAAATAAATGTCGCTAAAATATTCTGCCATTATCCACCACCGGGATAGATATATTGTCGCTATTCCGTCGCTAAAACATTTAAAATTAAACAACATTTATATTACCGACGAAATTTCCGTCAGTTCATAAACTAAAATGTTTGATATCTTTACCGACTTAATGTTCTGCCGCTATATTCGTCGCTAAAATATGGCGCCACCATTTCCCTCCAATTTTACCGACCGTTTTTATTTTTTGTCGTTAAAAATGTCGACATTCTGCAACTTTTTTATTTTTACCGACGCCTCTGTTGTTCTGTAGCTAATCTGTCGGTAATAACTTTTGTTAGTGATGGAATATGTTTTTGTCGGTAAATTTCATCAGTAAAATCAATTTTTTTGTAGTGAAATTGGAGCTCTTAAAGTAGATCTGCAAGTGAATTATATAGATTTATGTATCTAATTTTTCTTGGGTCCTTAAGAGTCAATGACAATAAGTATATTATTTTTTACAACCTATTTCTGCTTACCAAAACTAGCATTCCTTTTATAAAAATAGAATTTAGACATATGTCTATTTCTGCTATAATAAAAATAAATAACAAAGCTGCTAGAATAAGATTTCATAGAATAAGCATTTTTATAATCTTTTTTCTGGGTGTAATTTTTTTTATATTTAGCGTAATTTTTATATGTACTTACATGCAATTCCTTTTTCTCTTTTCCATTACATTCATAAATTTTCTTTCCTTTATGATTACATTTTTCTTGTAATGAAATAAATTTCTTTTCAAGGTTAGAATATTCATATTTTGCATCAATTTCTTTTTATTTTACCTGCTCAAATTTTTACCTCAAAATATAATGCTCTTTTCTTAATGCGATGTTATTTATTTTAAACATATGATATTTATGATGTATCTTCTCAAAATAAATAATAATATTTTCAATTTCATCACCATTTGCATCAGAATTAGATTCAGAATCAGAATATGTTACCTCATATGTTCCTTTTTTGTTGTCTGTTTAACCTCTAGCCTGTTTAGTAAAATATTAATCTTTCTAATATATCTCAGCAGAAGCATTTTACTCTTCAAGATCAAAAATTGCTATCAAACCTACTTTTTCTAAATCTCCTTCTAATTCTTCAGCACTGATGCTAGAATCTTTACTATTACTCTATGTGGCTTCCATGGCTTTCTTTTTATATCTTTTCTCCTTTTTCTTTAGATTTGGACATTTTGATTTAATATGCACAGGCTTCTTGCATTCATAGAAAATGATATCTCTAGAGGATTGGGAGGTGTGTTTTATCTTCTGTTGTGAGTGTATTTGTTGTTGTCTCATATTGAATTTCTTATCCTTTTATATAGCTTTTTGAATTTCTTTGTAATGAGTGCTATTTCTTTATCTCCATTTAAATAGTCACTTTTATACTCAACTTTGAGAGCAAGTGCCTTTAATATTCTTTCTTTTTCTTTCTCAACATCCTGTGACTTAATATAAAGCTCATAAAAAATAAAAGAACCACATGCAATATCGAAATTAAAAGATTAAAGATCTTTATCTAATAAGATTAAAGGTTTAGCTTCCATCTAGGTGTAAGACCTTTAACCAATTTAGCAATTTTATCCTTCCTCAATCTCATTATTTAATTTAACATACCAAGAGTTTTAATATCATTAGTTAATTTAATATACCTGTTAATTACCTATCAGTATACATTTTCTGGTTTCATTTTAAAGGCTTTTTAATCCACTATGAGCACATGCAATTTGGATCCCTTCACTTGATGGGTTCCTTTGTATGTTGCTGCTAGCTTATTTCCTGTTAATTACCTCATTTTTTAATTTAATATACCTCTTAATTATATTTCTCAAACTCATTAGTTAATTTAATATACTTAGAGCTTTAATCTCAATAGTGAATTTAATATACCTAAAGCTTTAATCTCATTACTCAATTTAATACACCTATTAATTACCTCTGAGACTATTTTTCTAGTTTCATCTTGAAGGCTTCTTAGTCTATTATGAGCATATGTAATCTGGATCCCTTCACTTGATGGGTTCCTTCATACGTTACTGCGAGCTTATCAAAAATTTCTTTCATCATTTTCTAACCAAAAACTCTGTTAAATTCATTGGTGTACAATAAGAAAAATAAAATGCTCATAGCTTTTGAATTTAGTTGCACGTTTTTTTTCTCTTCATCTTTGAGTTGCTTTTTGGTTTTCAGAGCTGTTGCATTTGGATTTCCAATTTGAACAATTGTTTTTATTAGTGGCTAATATCCATCTTCTACGATATCCCAATAGTCTATATATTGAGACTGTATGAAATTTCTTATAATGACTTCTAGAATGGATAATCATCACCACTGAACATAGGTGGTCTATGAATTAAATAACCTTTTTTTGATGGAGTAGCTACATGAGGATTTTTAAAATTTAAAGCCATGTTACAGATCACTCGAGGTTGTCAAACCTTAGAAAAATGAGCACTACTCTAACACCAATTGTTGGTCCTATTGACACACAATAGGGGAATGAATTGGGTGTCATTAAATTTTTCAAACAAGTTTTATATGAATAGAAGTGAGGATTTTTCAAGTAAAATAAAATAGGTTGTTATGCTATTGTCTATATACAGAATGTAATGAGTAATAGAAAATGATTTTTCAAAAGCTGTTTCAAAACAAAGTTACCTTACAAAGCTTAAGTTAAATAACAAAAATGGTTTTTAATAGAAATATTTTGAATTAGAATTTAACTTAATAAACCAAAATTGTTAAAACTGTTTTACAAATATAACATAAAAGAAGGGAGATGTAAAAACAAATCAACACCAAGATTTATCATGGTTTAGCCTTGCTACCTACATCCACTTTTCAAGACACCATCTTGGGATTTTCTCTCCACTAGTAACTCTTTTGATGGGTAAAAGTTAAAGTAAATATACAATCCTAGTATATTTTATCCACAATCTTTTTTCAAAATAAAAGAGGTAAAATCTTAATATAATTCCTAAGGTTCTATCCAACCCTTCTCACAATATTTTACAAAGATTCCTCACAAAAGAATTACAAAAAAAAATGCTATAATCTAGTTAAAGAGATGATAATGAATAAAGTGCAAGATGTGGAAATATTCTTGAAAAATATGGCAGCTTTGTATCTCAATAGATAATATGAATTTTAAACTTCTCTAAAATTTTAGGACTCAAAAACATTTTGTAAAGCCCCAAAACATACCCTAATAGGATTAGTGTAAAGTGAAGAAAGAGATTAAAAAAGGTTTCAGTATAAAAAAACTGTTAATTATGCAATCGATATTGATGCAAAAGTGAGGGGTAATTCTATAAATTGCCAATTTGGAATAAATGTGTATTATTATTGATGATGTGGGGATGAATATATTAAAGGAATTTAATAAGATGTATATTTGGTAATTAAGGTTAACAAGGAGTGAAGTGAAATTTTACATTGGTTAAACTATAAACCAATGAATGCAAGACACATTACAATTCTAAAAAATAAAGAGAAACTAAGGGAAAAATATACACTTTTTTATGAAGTGACCGGCCACCTTTTTGGCTAAAGGATTTTCATATTTTTCATGCCACTTCTCCAAAAAATTCTTCATTGAAAATCCTGCTTTTGGATTAAAAGAAAAAGGAGGAAACTTGGTATAGGGTGAGTAAACCTATAACTTTGGGTAGAGAGTGGATTATTTCCTCCTTATTTCTTTAATAAGTGAGTATTTTTAGAGTATTTATTAATTTTCTTTGAATGATAATTGCACGGTATTGCATGATGGCTATTAGAGAAATTAGCAAAAACAAAAGGAAAAGAGAAGATGAAGTTTTAAAGGAGGTAGTTAGAGCATTAATAAAGTATAGGAGTTTTACTATTTAACAATGTGTTCAATAATTGATTCAAGTTGATAATTTTAGTGTATATGACCTATAATTAATGTTAGAGTTAAGTAATTAAGTTATAGTGTATGGAAGAGATGAATTGTGCCTTAAAAGTGATATAGTGAAAAATCTATTTAGAATTCACTTGAATTAGTTTCAGAATAAAGAGTATAAATCTTTTTGTAGATGTCAAAATGAAATAATTCTATTTGAAAATAAAATATAAGACATATATCTATAACTTTGTAGAAGACCCCAAAATCTAAATCTGCCTCTAAAGTGTTTGAAATCTAGCTTGAAGTTAACAAAACTTTGATGTTTTGTCATATGGAATAGTCTACAATGTTTTATTTATATCTTGAGATTTAAAGGCCATAATTGAGTATTTTTAATAATTTAGAAACTAGAGACATAGTGGAACAACTTTGTAGGATACTACTTTCCCTGAAAACATTGTTTACTGGATTAAAAATAGCATACAAGTTGAAATTAGGAATCCATCTTTACTAATTTTTGGACCTCATGGCCAGTACCTTTTTGGTAATGACCATAAAGTAGTCCAAAATTAGTCCATAATCGAAATGTCACCTATATCACATTTAGTAACTATTAAGTGATGACCTTGACCCTCCCCTGTCTTTTCCTAAACTTGATTTTTAGGTCCCAAATTGTTATCAAAGCATACCTAAACTTCCTTAAATACTATTAGAGTATTTTAAACAAAAAATTTAGAGTAATTTGTGACATAAAATGAGTATAAAACATAATGAATTAGTGAATTTAAGTTAAATACTAAGTCATAATGTATAAGAATTTACACAATTAATGATATATGAATGAACATGAATAGTTGTAGTAGCAATGTTATATGTTACTAAATGAATGATTAACATGTTGTATTATATCTCTAGTGTACTTGAATATGAATGACATGATACAGTGATATGATTGCATGTTCTATTGAGTGAATTGATGCCACAAAAGTGTATGAAGTGTGATATTCTTAAGTGTTTAATGTTTTATTGAAAGTTTGAATTTCACATAGTAGTGGATAGATAGGCATGCCTATAAAGGGGACAGGGATCATAGCTGCAAGTATTATCATCGGAAGGTGACTAGTGTAGTGTTTTGATACCTTTTAGCATCTAGTGACCTGAGAATTTTATGTCTCTAGTGTTTGATACTGCTCCTCAGTATCTAGTGTGGTACCCATATCCACCATTAATGGAAATTCAGGCGATGAAAGTGATTCAATTAATGAATATTGATAAGTGATCGATAATGTAAGTGTTTCAATGCTTCATGGTAGTGTTAGTATTTCTCATTGAATAATGAAGTGTAATTAAAGAATTGTATTGAAGTGTTACTAAGTGCATCATTAAGAAATTTTATTGCAGTGTTCCTAATGCATGGACTATTGTTATAAGCGTATGTATTTTATAACATGAAAAGACATGCTATTATGTTATTTGTATTTGAGATTTTGACGAGAAGTCAATTGCATTGTTTTACTCCATATTGAACCAATGCTCAGCACGGATGCTTTTTCCATTTAGGTACATAGGTGTAAAGTATAAGTGCCGATCTTGAGTCAACATCTGCAGGCCACTAAAGAAGATAACGAGTGAAGACTAGTTTTTGGAGTAGAGTTATTTTTTATAAAGTGCTCAATGTAAAGGATTTATAACATATGAAATGAAGTAATTTGTAATGATACTTTATGTATGTTAAAATTTTATGTGTGTGTGTTTGTGTGTGCATGCACGCGCGCTCATGTACAAGCAATTTAATAAAATAATATGTAAATAAAAGGTAATAAGAGCGAGCATTACACATTTTATATTTATAGCCAAAAATCCATTATAGCCATTGGAGAACAGAAAATAGCCGTTAGAAATGAAACAGACTAGTAAAAAGAAAAACTAGCCATTATTTTGTCATTTTGTGAAAACTAGAACTGGTGAACTTCTCTTGTGCAATAGAAGACTTAACCTTTTTGTTGAACCAGAACAAAAGCCTTTTCTGGAACATTTTCTAGTGAACCTTTTTGGTGACCTAGAATAAAAAACCTTTCTGAAATATTTTCTAGTAAACTTTTCTAATAGCTTTTCAAAAAGAATTTTTGACACTTTTTTCTACTACAACATAAAATCAAATTAACACATGTTTTAATGAATGTAAAACATTTTTATGCAACAAAATAGATTTATAATGCATGAACATGAATAAGAACTCCTCAAAAGATTGTACAGAATTAATATCCTAATTTCTTGAAGCTTTTACAGAGCATAGAATTTGAAGTCCTTTAAGCATATAGATTAGATCAATCTTGCACACTTAGTGGATATTTTCTAAAATATAAACCTAGTAGCACTAATGTTAATGGCTGCAAAACCTACGCTATCACCTCTACCAGCCTCTCCAATCCCTAACTTACTTTACGGACTGCTCTGGAGTGACTATTTAGATACCTCATCAGCTCTTCCCTTAAATACCCAATTTACCTCCTCAACTCCTTGTTAGTCTCAATCACAACCTGTCTAGCCTTATGAACTGCAATCTCAATACGAGTGCTCTAAACTTTGAGCTAGGTAATAGAATCATTAACTACATGTATGGACTTATCAAACTGATGCCTTGTAAAATGTCTACTTTTTAATATATATTTTCTTATGTTTAAGTAGCTTAAGTATGTAATATTATGTGTATTTTATGTTCAATTTATGTGTTTATGTGGTTTTAGGTTAAAGATGGTGAAGTGTGAAGAAGAATGAAGAGCTGGTGAAGAATGAAGAAATAGTAATCGAATCACGAGTCGTGAAGTAGATCACGACTCGAACTGAGAAATTCACGAGATGGACTAGAAATTCATGAGTGAGGCAGAGGAGGAACATTCACTACTCGGCATCTTGTTCACGAGTCGTGATATGGATCACGACTCAGGAAGAAAGCTCACGAGACCAAAAGATTAGGTAGAGCTCACGAGTGTTCACAAGTCGAACAAGTATTCACGAGAGAGGCTAATTGTTCACAAGTGGAACAATATGTGAAGGATCACGACTCGTGAAGGCATTCACGAGTCGATCATGGCAACTGTTCTCAACTGACATTATTTTTCAGCATATATTTTCTCAACCAACCATCATAACCTTTCATGGCAACTTTTCACATTGACAACCATTATGAAGAGACATGTTTATAGAGTTTTCCCTCTATAAATATGGATGACAAGAAAAGAAAAAAAAAGAATCAATCAATGTTTAGTTCTTAGAAATATAGTTATTATTTTGGATAAACATTTTTACTTAGCTTTTATTAGATGATTACAAAGGGAAAAGCCAAAGGAACATGAGATGAATTTCTTTCTCTTGTTTGCCTTTAATTCAATTATATACTTTGGCTAGTTTCCTTTGTACATTATAAATATGCACTAGTATTTGTTTAAGACATGTTTATTATTATTATGAATGAAGTATGATTTACATCCATTTGTGTGCTTTGATTTGCTATGTATGATTGGCCGCCATATTTGGCATGTTAGTCAATTTATTCGCAATGAGAGTTGGAATTCTTTAATGGAAAAACAAATGAATGTACTTGAAGCATTGAATTCCTTTAATTTGACTTAAGGAATTCACTTTGAGGGGTTAAAGAATTGGCATAGAGCTTCATAATTTTTGTTTATCTCTATAATGACATGAGAGTGCTTATAGACTCTAAATGAAAACATATTTACTGACAACGAGAGTTGCTTTAAAGAATCTTGGCTAAATTCTCCAGTCACTTTATTTATATAATTATCTAGAACTTGTTCTTAAATGAATTACTATTTCATATTTCTAATGTATGTTCATACCATTATTTAAGTCATCTTTAATCCAAATTAATTTAATCTATGCAAAGTAGTTTAGATATTTAATTAAATACATAATTTCCATTTTATTCGTTGCCTATCCATTTACTCTTTGTGGTTTCAATACAAAATTTACCCCGTTCCCTTTGGAATGATACCCTACTCATCCTATATGTAGTCTAGTGAGACTAAGGGTTAAAATAAATCCCCATCACAAACCTGTGACTTACAGTCTCTATATCTACTCTAAGGCCATGCACCTCTATCTACAAGGTATGAACGGTCGCAAGCAAGGTCTGAAGGGATTGTAATACTATAATAATGGTATATAATACCTCTTTTTGGTGTCTGCTAGATGCCTCCAATGCTACCAACCTCATGGAGAAGTCATCTGATGGAGGAGCCGATGGTGCCTTTACAAGTGACTATGGGATTGATTACGGAGGAATTATCAATATGGATGCCTTCGAATGTCCATAGTGTCGAGGGGCCATAGAAGATTATAGTTATAGGTGCCCATAGGGAGAAAATCTCATAGTTGATGACCTCTAATGTCTTATAGGGGATCTAAAGCATGCTGGAGTATGTGGGGAGCCACCCAAGAGGTCATGCATATCAATCTGCATATCAAATGCATAATCAAAATCCACTCCTACCTCCTAGGGTTCCTATGCCTTGCAAGTCTCCTCTGGCTAACCATTTTGTTGAGGTGGTTATACTGGGGGTGCCTGAGGCTCTGCTGGCACCTCCTCTACTACCTGACCCTGACCGTCCCCCTCAACCATTGCATCCAAAACTGTGGGATCTAAGTCGTATCTCTATCAGGTCTCAGGCACTATCGGTAATCTATACTGGCCTTCATGTTCCTCTATACATTCGACCATACTCATGGTGATCACTGCCTACAAGTCTATGTGAATGCTCTCTATGATAGGATCTCTAAAATAGTCCTCATCCAACCTTGGAGATATTAGCAATCTGGTGATGACTCTTCCTATGCACACCTTGGTCCCTAACGTGGTGCCTATCCTAGTCAAAATATCGATAATCTCATGGATGATGTCTATGTGATAACCCTCTTGCATCCCTTATAAATTGGTAATATCCATCGAATTTATGTTACCCCAGACTCCCCATGCATCCTAGGTATAAAATAGATAAGATCCTCTAGAGGTATCTATAAATTTGAAGAGCCGGTATAATGCTCTTCACCATATCCAAGTCGTATATAGCACCTAGAAATGTCACAACCTTTCATCTATCCCTATTTATCATCTATAATGGTGTGACTATGCTTGGCCCACTTGGAAGTCCCATGGCCTTTGCGAATCTATAATCCCTAATGCTATATTATATCCTTAAGGCCCTAAATTGCACAACCCCCTCTCAGGTGTCTAACCATCGATATCTTTCATACTGCAAGATGGCAAGTACCTTCCAGGTGATGTTTGGATATGTTATTTAAGTTGGGAGAAAAAATTGGTCCAGCCTACCTTAGCTAGGAGTTTGTCAACCTCCTAAAGTAATCCAAAGTCTTTCAAGAATTGCTTGTACATAAATATGCTCACTCTATACTGAATCTAGCCCAAAGCTCAGTATCTAATAGCCTGCTCAGGCATTATATAGGCTGGTACTAGCTGGAATGGTTGCGGATGCACTGTTCTACGAGGCATCCTGCAAAAAAGGTATTAAATGTTAGCTTGAAGTTGACTTGACCCAAAGAAAATCAAAACATCAAGATTATATTAAGTTAAACATTTACAACTAGCCTACATGAGGAATGTTTGGTGCATACAAAATTTTAACAATCATGCATGAAAAATAGGGTAAAGACACATTACACATTTTACAAGAAATTAAATAAGATTTAGGTAGCATTCCGATTGGAAGGTGATTGCTCCTTGTATAGAGAATGCATTTAAAAAACCACAGGCCATTATAGCTCCCAAATAATGCAAAATTTAAGTCATTGGCATCATTCACATTTTACGAGAAATTTTGACAAAAATTTGATAGCATTCCGACTAGGAATGAGACTGCCCTTGCACAACAAATGCATTTAAACAACATATAGGCTATCATAGCCACAGATATAATCACAGTATTACATTTCATATTTTCTAAGAAATTTTAATAAAAATTCGGCAGCATTCTGGCTAGGAATGTGACTACCCCCTGCACAAAAGATGCCTTTAAGGCAAAGCAACATAACATAGGCCTTCAAAGCTACCAAGAAGCAAAAATTCAAGCTATTTACACTTGGTGTAATCATAATACAAATATTATTATTGGCCACATGCTCATATACAAGGCTTTCAATAATTTATAGTGTCATGCAAAGAAAATTTGATAATTACACGACCTTACTTAGACTACAAGGCATTATCTAAACCAAAGAAAATAAAAAGACAATTAACAAATAACAATAGATACAAATCAAATAGTAGGGGCTCACATCCATCATGCCTAAGCTAAAGTTTTCTAGCCTAACCTATATTCTGACTTCAGGAAAAAAATAAAAATGAAGAAAAAAAGTAAAAGAATTAAATTACACTTATTGTAAGAGGATGAAAGAAAAAAGGTAGAAATGGTAGAAAAATCATGCTTCTTAAAGTGCGCCCCACTACCGAAAACCTATAGGCCCAAAAGGCTTAAAAAATGGACATCGAATGAGGGAGAAAAGCTTGAAAAACTGTTGAGAGAACTTGAAAGCCAGAAGTTATGGAGTTTTGGCAAGAAAATGAAGAGAATGTCCCTTTATATTGCTAAAATCTTATGAGGGATGAAAAGCCCATCCTTCACTTGGTGACAGATAGGATGAACATACGTCCTATCCCTCATGTCAAAATAAACAAAATACCTTTTAAATTTGATTTTTTAACTCCGATTTCTTTGATTTTTTGATCTTGTTGGTCGATTTTCGTGCTCTATCCATCTAAAATTAATTTACAACATTATTACCACTCTTTTTATGGGTTACAATGTTATTTCTTAATATCTACAGGCTTTTATTACTCTTTCAATATACACTATTATACAAAAGTCTGAAATAATTCCTGAAATTTGAGTGCCTTTTGAAGTAGATGATCTTTTGCATTCCAAACCCTTAAGAATTAACTATTTAGGTCACCAACCCATCTAGGTTCCCTTCAAAATGCAAACAAAGGCTAATATAATGTACGTACAATGTATGGGATATGCAAATGTATGACTTTTAGCCTTCTAGAGGTGAGGGATGGGCAATCCATAGCTTGCTCATGGTGAGGGATGACCGTCCCTCATCACTTTTCTATAAATAGTACTTTATTTTTTTAGTTTTTATTCCTTTGACTTTTCACCTTCCATGAAGCTTTCATCAGGTATTTTCTCTCTCCACTTTTTTTCTTTCTTTTTTTGTCTATTTCTTTCAGTCATTTATTATTTTCCATATCATTCCCACACTTTAGACTGCTTAAAAATCCTATTACAATGACTACTGGACTTGCTAAATTGCACTGGCTATTGGATAACCCGAAACGCTTGGGATGACCCTCTTTTAGTTCCTTACTCAAGTCTGAGGCTTTTTATGAGAACTTCTCTGGATAAACACTTATTATCTGCTGCTCTCCATTATTGGGACCTGAGGCTATACGTATTTCTATTCACTCATAGAGAGTTATGCCCTTTACCTGAAGAGTTTGCCATTATGGTGGGTGTCAGGTTTTATCTCAATGTTTGACCATACTTACCCCCTTCTGTGATTAGCTATCCTAGAGAGGTGGTTCGTGCCTTAGGTGTTCTTCCTTTTAAGGATAGGAGTTTAGTACCTCAAGGGGAGACCCTTTTGTTGGAGTGGTTGATTGATATTTTGACTATCTTTGATGACATTCCCACCTTCCATTCTAATGTGGTACTACTTTGTTGCCTTGCTCAGTGTCTATTGTTGCACGATGGTGATTTTATGACTGTAGATTATGGGTTATTCAGTATTATGGATGGCATACGTCGGGGGCACAACCCTTTTTCCCATGATCATGGCTAAAACCATCATTAGCCTAGATACTTTTTGCCATAACTCTTTTACTTAATGTGGCACTTCTTACTTCGTTATAGGCAGTCTTATTCTTCTCCAGGTATGTTCTTTTATTTAGAAGGTAGTACACCCCTTGTGGATTTTCATACTAGCTTTTCTTATTGAAATATACACCATTTTGAATTTTCACTTATTTCAATAACTTATTTTTGCCTAAGATGGATCTAACTCACCCCAATGCCTATTTTTTAGGTATTCTTTGAGAGAAACTACAACTGTTGTCAGAGCCTCCTCCTCGAGTTAGAGACACAAACACCTATCATATGAGCTATATCACAATTTGATGCCTGCAGCATGAGTTTTAATCAGTCCAAAATATAGTTGATTTGTTGGGCCATTTTAGAGACATTGACATCAAGTTTAGGTGTTCTTAGCTACCTATTACCTCTATGGTTAAGGATGGAGAGTCGAGATGTGTTCCCCTCTGCGAACTTCATCAAGTTAATTTTTATGTCACAACTCATACTGTTCGCCATTTTGGGGGTAGACAAGATATTGTTAGGCATTAACTAGGTTTCTATGGAGACATCCTTACTACTTACTTCTTGTTAAAGTGTTATCAGAGAATCTGGACTTAGTGAGGACTACCGTTTTTGGTACTAATGCTTATGATTTCACCACCTTTGACTCATACAAGCAATGTGTTAACAATCCAGCTATCAACAACAAACTTTCTCACTTAAGGCACTTGGATGGAGATAGAAATATGGTACTGATATATTAGATCAAACATTTTCATAGATGATGATTTTTCTTTTATTGAACATATGATAGAAAAATGCTATTTTTAAAGACTTTAGATGATATTTATGAGTACGTGCATGATATTTATTATTGATTTTAGTACACATGATAACCATTTAACCTCATCTTAATGACACACATTATTCAATCTTGAAATGAAACTATATCAACATCATAAATCTTATCATCAATTAGCCCTCTCGAATTTTCTTGATTGATTATTTTCTCTCAACCTCTAATTTTTACCCAGGATACCTTTTTTTGGTTTTCACCCTGGCAAGATACCCAATTTTAGCAAGGCCACTATTTTTTTTCAATTTTTGACCTACATAGCATTTATTCTCTTCTTTTTTTCTTTTTAGTCTTTAGCCATGGAATCTTTTCAATCTATCAACATTCACGGGTTCTCTGAATTCATTGCCATCACTATTTGATAAAATAACAACATATTTGGATAATAGCTTCTTAAGTATAAAAGTTCCATTTCATGTGAGCCTGAATTTGCCTTGGATATCTGGAATACCTAGTATCATCTGCTTGAACACTAGGTCTCCTTCTTTCAAAGGATGCTTCCTAACTTTCTTCCTAAATGAGTGAGTAAGCATTTTTTTGGTAAACTTGGTTATGGTAATAAGCCTTCATTCTATCCCCATTAAGCAAGTTGAGCTATGATAGTCTTTATCTAGCCCATTTTGCTTCTAGTATCTCAACTTCCAAAATAACCCTCAGAGATTGATGCTCAATTTCTATTAGCAGTATAGCTTATGTCTCATATACCAAAGAAAATAGTGTGGCTCCTATGGATGTTATGGTTGTAGTCCTATAACCCTATAGTGCGAAAAGGTAGTTTATCAGGCCAATCCTTATAAGTTTGAACCATTTTGGCCAGAATTATTTTCACATTCTTATTAGCTACTTCGACTGCTCCGTTTGCTTGAGGCCTATAAGGAGAAGACTTGTGATGTTATGCCCTATACTTGATGACCATCTGTCTAGTTTTTCCTAAAAACTATAGCCTATTGTCTAACACCATAAGGTAAGGAAAGCTATATCTGCATATTAGATTCTTCTTGATAAACTTAGCCATATCTTGGGCATCTACTTTCTTGAAAAACTCAACCTCTACCCATTTGGTGAAATAATCAATGGCCATTATGATGAATTTATATCCATTCAAAACAGACAATGGATCATTCCCATCATATCTATACCTCATGCAGTAAAAGATCGTGGTGACATCATGTTACACAATTCAAAAATACGAAAATGCCTTAGGTCTGCATATTGTTGATATAACTAGCATTTTTTAATGTATTTGGAATAATCAATGTCCATTATGAGCCAAAAGAAACTTTGACTCATAATTTTCTTTGCCAAGGCTACGCTATTCATATGAGCACTTCACACTCTCACATGTACTTGCTCCATTACTTTCTTTGATTCCTTTTTCATCCAAGCATCTCAGTTGGATTCTGTCAAGCTATCTATTGTAGAGTGTTTCTCCGACAGTAATAAATAGGGTGGACAACTTTTAAATTAGTCTTTGGTTCTTTTCAGTAGCTTCTTCAGGAAACACTAATTTTTTTATATAATTCTGGATGTCAAAATACCAAAGCTTTCCATCATCCACCTTGATATCCATAATCTAATCTTTCTCAAAGCACGGCTTATCAAAACTCAAAATCAACACACGTTTCATAACTACTCCCTCTGGATTATCCCAAATGGACACCAAGGTAGCTAAAGCATCTGGTAATTGGTTTTTATCCCTTGGCACTTATCTGAATGCATAAACCTCAAATTGATAGCTCAAGACCTTTAGATATCTAAGATAGGGTAACAAATGCTTTTCTTTCACTGACCATTCACCCCTTAATTGTTAAACCACTAAGAATGAATCTCCAAATACTTCTACGAACTTAACCCCTGTAGCCAGTAAGGCTTCTAATCCGAAAATGCAAGCTTTGTACTCTACTTCATTATTTATGGCTTTATATCTTAACTTCTTAGCTAATGGTAACTTTTCTCCCTTTGGGATAACTAAGATCACTCCTATTCCAACTCTTTTATTGTTCATAGCTCCATCGAAATAAATCTGCCATCCCTGCTCTATTATGGCTATGAATTGTTCATCAAGGAATTCATAAGTCACCTCCACTCTTTCTGAAGTTGATCAGCTAAGAACTCTACTGCTACCATTCGTTTAATGGTTTTTTAGTGATGTGCTCTATATCTAACTCCTATAGAAGAATCAACCACCTTTCTATCTTTTCTAACAACGAGGGTACTTTTTGCAAGTAATTAAGAGGATTATGCTTAGCCATAGCTTGTATTTTTTAGGAATGAAAGTCGTGCCTTTACTACAAGAAAATTAGCAAATAACAATGGAAATTAGCAACCGAATTTGTTAAATTTTCATTGCTATTAAAAATCAGCAATGGAAAATAGCAACGAAACACTTGATTACTAATTTGACGGTTGGTATTTTTTGCAACGGAAATTTTTTTCCATTGCTAAATTTAGAAACGAATTTTAATTTTCGTTGCTATTTATACCAACGAAATTAGAATTTCCGTTGCTATATATACCAACCAAAATCAATTTTCGTTGCTATTTCTAGCAACCAAATTAAAGTTTTCGTTGCTAAATTCAGCCAGTATTATAAAAAAATTGCGACGAAATTATCGTCGCTATTCTATCACTAAATTATTGTTGATTTTTCACACAAAATTTATGCAAAAACCTATAGGTAACATGATTAAAGTTCATCCCTCATCCTCACATGAGAGGGAGAAAAAAGAGCAGCAAAAAGAAGCAAATGACAAAAAAGCAGTTAAAGGAAATTGAATATACAGAAGGCAAACATTTTAAATAGTTCCTATTAGATTTAAAAATAAATGTTCATGAAATTAGAAACTATGCAGCAAGATGTCTTCCCAATGGTACCTTCAATGCGTTCCATAGATTTCTTTTGATGAAGTTTCTACATTATCAACTGCAATTTCTATATTTTTGGAACTAACTTGTATTGATCATCAAGTTACCTAGAATAGCTTATTCTTAGTGCATCTATATGATTGTACTATTTCTCTTTGATTTCAATTCAATTTGCAAATATTGAGTTCAATTTCTAACAATCAATATATACATATACACTTGGGCATTATGACAAGGGTTGTTCACCTAGAAAGATTAAAAGTTAACAACTGGAATATATATATATATATATGATTATTATTATTATTATTATTTGGGTCTAGATAACTATAAAGTTTTATATCCAATACACCAAAAACAAAATAAATACTTGTTACCTAGAAGAAGTTAGAAAAGGACCTTAGTCCAATTTTAGTGCGAAGTAATGATTTAACCAAACTCGCATCTTCTGCTCAGTAGAATATATACTACCACAATATGCACAAAAAAAAACCACTTCCCTTTTGGCAATTCCTATCAAACAAGTAGCAGATATGTTCAACCAAAGAGCAGCATTGCCATCAGACAAGAAAACTGAAGTTATACCAATTAAAATGAAGTATGAATTACTTAACCACAATACCTTTAGATCTGCTATTTTATGACTTCTCAAATAGCCCACATGAAATTCCTTCTCACACTGCCATAAAAAGGGAGAATGAAGTACAATATCAATTTTAAATTAATTGATAAATATGACTCCATATTTGAAGCACATGTAAGGTTGACATGACAAGAATGATATGAAAAATAAGAATAAAACCCATGAGAAATAATATCTCCAATTAAATTTAGATATGTAACCAGCTCATACTAAAATCCTAAGGATGAAGCATTCACATCAGAACTATAAACAACTACCTGATCATAGAGGATGATTGTACGTGGACCAAATCCATATTTGCTAAAATCATAACCTCTGCAGAGAAGAGATATTTAAAATGACATGGAAAGTGGTTGATTGAAAGACATAAACATATTAATAGAAAGAAGCTCCACAAAGTTGCATTACCAAGCTTATGAGTCATGACAGAATGCATCGCTTGGTTATCTGTTACATAGGATCAATTCCTAAGATCCTTCCAGCTGCAACAGTTTTTTTAAGTTTACCCAGTAGACTAATAGATAAAATCAAGGGCAAACCAAAAACCCAACCCCCAAACAAATCACACCATGCAAGTCATTGATTATCTCTGTTTCACTATAGATATGTTAAAACATAATATAAGGCAACATAATACTTCAGACCCAAGAAACCATTACAAACCATATGGAATATACAAACTAAACTCACCCCTAAAGAATTATTATAGAGAACAAGGAGTAAGGCTATATATATCAAAACAATGGAATACATTATAACTTCATGAAATTAGTGCACTAAAAAATATGTATCACTATGACAATTAGTTATATATCACTAGTCCAAAAGATTTTTTCTATTGCATCACGTAATCAATAACTAAAGCTTATTTCCAATCTTTTAGTTAATATCTTTTAGCAGAGAATTTTCATTACATATAGTTAAGTAAAAGTTATACAGTAAATAATAATTATTAAATGCACCAAGTAAATTGGAACTAGAATCAAAATGATCAAGGTTCTTGGCTTAAGTATCTACCTTTATGAAGTATTTCATGTCTGAAGGTAAGACAAGAATCTCAGGAGTAGAATGAATACTTAGACCTTCTAGAGCAAGTGAAAAATCTAATGGAACATCTTATTGTAGTGGATATAGAGGATAAAAGTTGCACCAACGATTTAAATGTAAAAGGTAACTACTACAAGACTGAGTTTGAGAACAACTAAAAACATCAAGTCTTCGCAAAGGATAGTGATAAGAACATGCCTGTGCTGATTAAGAATATGGCTTATAAGTCTACTCATTTGATCACTGGCTGCTCCATCTGCTGGATTTCATGCCATCTCCTCACCACAAAGTTGCTTGATGATATCCACTATACAACAACCTACTTTGACCTAAAAATTAGAATGTTAGTAGGATATATGCTCCTTATGCCTTCTTGCACATCTATGATTACCAGGACAAAGACCTCCAACATTGGCTAATTGTACGAAGGAAGTTCCAAGTGGCTTAGCTAATTGAGGCATACTATAATGGTGAGCTGAGCAGCTCCATCAAACAACAATATTGTTGTGTGTGTTTTTTCTTATAATTTTAATTTTTTATGTAAAAACAATAACTTTTAAATCATATTTGGAGTTGAAAACTAAAATCATTCTAAAGAGTTAAAGCATTGAACATCAAATTTGAACAATCATCAGAATTTCACCTGATTTGCTTCGAATATGCCTGGATTTTTGAGACTTTTATATGAACATAAAGCCAATGATGGACATATATGTATACTTTACTTTTGAGATGACGTAACTTATATACTAAAATGAATATTTTAACAATGTTATTACCTGTGGGAAAGCAAAATCATGGTTGACATCACGAATAGATAGCACTATCAACATGCGTGCATCAGAATATTCAACATAGTCTTGCAACTGAAATAGTAAATAGAAAAAAAAAGGGTGATCATACTACTAAAAATGCCTCTAATAAATTAATCAATCTTTGCATAGATACCCCGTTCTTAAATCTCCATACAAAATATATCATGAAAGCTTCTGTCCACTATTCCTTTCTTAATCTCTAGATGTTCAGAATCAACAAATGGCCCAAGCTAAGAAAAAATTCAAATAAATCAATGAAAGAATTTTTCATTGGCCAGTACAAGTCCTAAATTTTAAAGGCAATGGGTTTATTACCAACATCGGCAACTGCGGTGGATTTTTCCTTGCATATACCAGCAGTTCTTTTAAAGGCTCAAACATTAAGTTGTTTGTTGTAGTGAATGGGCCTGAAGCAATAAGCTATCAGAAAAGAGTCACTGGTGTGTATTAAGATATTACCGTTTGATTCTAGGAAAAAAAGTGCACTATAGATGTTATAAGCTTACATGCAATGAGGCAGATTACCGCATGAGTGAATTGACAACAAAAGTAGTGAGTTTACCCACACACACCCGTACACACATATAAAAATATATATTGAGTAGAAACTAAAACCTTCTGCCCTTTTATATGCTTTGTTAGTTATTTTTGTAAATTAGTTTCTCATTCACTAGTTTCTTCTTTGCAAGAGGTAAATCAATATCAGGATTACCAGATAAAGGAATGGAATCTATCACTTTCAATGCAATCAAACAATGTCCGCTGGGATTGTGACCTTCAACGCCTACAATCTGAAGAAATAGAATCCTCCTTGGTTAATCTTGAAGAGGAGTTCATGAAAAGATATTGAAAATGTTATTAGCTTTACAGTCTTACCTGTCTAGGGAAAATGGAGAACTAGCTCAGCTTGTGCATGTCTAAACGAACATTCTGCCCTTCAGAATGTTCCACTACTTAACAGTAAAGTCAAGATATAGGACATAAGAGATATAAGAACTTGCATTTGACAAACCCATAGTAGTGATATTTCAAATGAAGATATCTAAGAAAGCCTTAATATATATATATATATGCTATTGATAACCTTATTTGCAAAACCAATAATGACAGCAAACTAAATCTTCAGTGAGGCAATCGATAAGATATTGGTATCATTATGCCAAACAAATGTATAATGCAAACTATAAAGAAAGACTAAGAAGTAATTGAATCTTGCATAACATTTAACATATAGGGATAATATTAGTAAAATGTTTATCATCTATGACCAGACAATCTTAATAAAGTAGTATAACTGGAAAGGCAATGTTTATCATCTATGACCAGAGTTGCATTCCTTTTTTAGTGTAAAAAGAAATTGATTAAAAATCCAAATTGTCACTATTTTTTTCTTTTTTTATTTTTTGCATTTTCTGATATAAACACAAATCCAAAATAAATAAATAAATATTCAAATTCAAAATCTCCAAATAGATATGAACCATGTGATTCAAAATAATTTAAAAAAGGGAAAAGAAAAAACAAAACTATACCGAGATATATTGTATTTTGAGTTGGATTCCAGGACCACGATCAGAAAAAATAATAAAAACAATCAACTAATCAGTAAAAAATAATAATAAAATGATAAATGAAGGAAATTAATGAGAAAACAGTACAGAGAATGAAGAACCTTGTTTGAATTCTTATCCCACAAATGAGCTTCATAACGACCACATCTTTAGCACAAATATCAGATAATCACACACATTGTATAAAAAACTCTTGGTGTTATGATGAAGCCAAAAAAGCTACAATCTTATCTATGACAAATTCTAGCCTATTGGCTGCTAAACCTTAAAAAATACAATCACTAGTCTCGTTAGTTTGAATCCATTCTCTCAAACTTCTTAAATTTCTTGATAGGAAATATATGTTGTGAGTTCTTAAGCATTTATTTGGTCACTAAAATCTTACACAAACTTAAATAAAAATCATTAACACAATATAACATTTGAAATGCAGACAACTCAAATCTCCACCATAAGAATAGGCCATCAAGGGATAATGAAATATATAGATTTGACAGAGTACCTAATCACACAATGTAAGATAGTAATTAAGACAGTCTCAAGTGATCCCTCTGGCATTATAATCCTCCCAGTTCCTACACTCTTAAATAACTCTCTACCCTTGCATTATTAGAATTCGCAATGGCGCATGATGACAAATGCATCAAAGATTTTCAAGCCAAGGCACTGGTTCAACCCAGAACCAACTTATGACATTTATGGAAGATTCAAACTCTCTTAGCAAAGGTGTATCCATGTTTTAAAAGTACCATATCTTTAAGCTACAAGCACTAACATTTTCCAAAAATTAATTGCTTAGAAATTCAATAATAATCCATGAATCAAACATACGAAGTAGAGAAGCTTATGATAATGTAAAAAAAAAAAGAAAGGAAAAATTAAGTTAAACAGAGGGAAAACAAGAAGGAAATAAGAAAGCAACTCACCTGTTTCTGCAAGTCCACCTGGATCACTAAAACTTTTAAATAAAAGATTTTTTTGCAAGGACATACAAAACAATTGGCTTTCGCCTAGAAAACTAATTAGTGAACTGTTTCACGAACTCCATCTCCCCTAGTTTGGTATAGAAGCGCATCTGGGAAATTGAGCTTAGAGACAACCTTTGGACCAATCACATTCAGAATAATGACTCACATAATTGCTCAGAAATTCAAAAATAATCCATGAATCAAACATATGAAGCAAAGAAGATTATAATAATGTAAAAAAGAGAGGAAAAATTAAGTTATTCAGAGAGAAAACACGAAGAAAATAGAAATGCAACTCACCTGTTTCTCCAAGATGACCTAAACCATTAAAATTTTCCATGAAATGAACGAAGGAGAAGCGATTATCCTTTTGATGCCTATAAACCCGAATTTATATGCATAAAAATAAAATAACAAAAAAGAAAATAGAAATAAAATTAAAAAATATTAAAATGAAACAAAACCTTGTAACTCCACGATAAATGGAGCTTCGCTGAGGATAAGAGTCTCTAGATATATAAGCTGAGAGAGAGAGAAAGAAAGGGAATTACCATTATTGAAAGGCGGCATTCAAAGCTAATGGCAAAGATGAAGAGAAGAGAAGAGATGGGAACTAATTTATACATAGGGCAACAAATAATAAAATTACATAAATACCCTTAATTTTAGCAACGGTAATTTAGCAACAAAAGTTCAATTTAGTTGCTAATTTAGCAACTAAAATTAATTTTATTGCTAATTTTCATTGAAAATGAAAATTAGCAACCGAATTCAATTTTGGTTGCTAATAGCAACGAAATTTTATTTCGGTTGCTATTTTAGCAACGGAAATCCAATTTCGTTGCTATTTTTCATTGAAAATGTAAATTAGCAACGAAATTTTATTTTGGTTGTTATTTTAGCAACGGAAATCCAATAACGGGATTTGAATTCCATTGCTATTTAGCAACGGAATTTGAAATAGCAACGGAATTTGAATTCCTTTGCTAAATTTCATCCCAAATTTTTCTCGCGATCTACTACCACCTATTTAGCAACGAAAATTGCATTTTGTTGCTAATATAATGCCTTTACATAAATTCAACTATAAAATAGCAACAGAATTTGAATTCCATTACTATTTTAGCACCGAAATTTGAATTCCATTGCTAAATTTCATCCTAAATTTTCCCCGCGATCTACTGTCGCCATATTTAGCAACGAAAATTGCATTTCGTTGTAAATTTTCGTTGCTATATTTTGGCACTAAAATCTCACCCCTTTTTAGCAACGAAATACAACCATTTTATCTTCAATTACTAAATCACTAAAATTACAACCACTTTTAGCAACGAAATTCATTTTCCATTGCTAAATAGCAACGAAATGAATTTTGTTGCTATTTTGATATTTTCTTGTAGTGCTTAACTTCTTTGATGCCTATATGATTGCCAGATAAATATTTTTAACTTCTACATTCTTTGCCTTATAAGGGAGAAATTTCTTGCTGAGATAATACACTGCATATTCAATCCCAAAATCATCCTATTGTGCCATCATAACCCCCACTAAACTATCCTCTATTGACAAATACAAAATTAGAGGTTTACCTGCTTGAGGTGGTATTAGCACTGGTGGATGTAACAAGTAATCCCTAATAATATCAAATGCTTTTTGACAATCCTCATTCTAAACTACCGACAAATCATTCCTAAGCAACTTGAATATCAACTTACAGATTGAAGTCAACTTGGTTATGAACCCATTTAAGTATTGGATCTTACCTAGGAATCCTCTTATTTCCTTCTTTTTCTGGGGTATTAGCATTTCCCTAATGGCTCTTACCTTATCAGGATCTACTTTTATACCTCTCTAACTCACTATATGGCCTAAAAGCTTACCTGAATTAACTTCAAAGATTCACTTATTAGGGTTAAGGTAGAGGTTGTACTTACTGGTCCTCTAGAAAAACTTCTCTAATGCCTCAAAATGACCTTCCCTTGTAACTGAATTGATCATCATATCATCCAAGTACACCTCCACTTCTTTATGGATCAAATCATCTAAAATCTTAGTGGCCATTCTCTAATAGGTATCACTTGCATTCTTAAGTCCAAAAGATATGACTCAGTAGGCATACGTCCCTCATTCGATTATGAAAGCCATTTTGATCCTATCCACTATTTTATTCAAAATCTAGTTATACTTGATATACCCATCCATAAAAATTGCACATAGCAAAAGCAATTACACTATCAATTAGAACATCTATATGAGGTAAGGGAAAATCATCCTTATGATAAACCTTGTTCAAATCCCTATAATCTACACAAACCCTGACTCTTCTATCCTTCTTCGCTATAGGGACCATATTTGCTAATCAAGTGGGATACTGAACTTTCACTAAAAACTTAGCCTCTATTTGTTTCCTGGCCTAATCTTTAACCTTCTTAGCCCACTTTGGCCTAAGTCTTCTAAGCTTCTGCTTAACAAGCTTGTACCCTGAGTATGTTGGAATGGCATGTTCAATGACTTTATGATCTATCGCTGGCATGTCTTCGTAGGTCTAGGCAAAGACTTTTTCATATTTTTTCAATATTTTATTAAATTTTTCTCTCTTTTCAAGAGTTATGTCTGATGCTAATAAAATTGGTTTTGGGTTTTCTTTAGTTTTGAGATTAAATGAATATGTGTTTATTAAGTTAATGTCAAATATAAATTCTTTATGATCATGATCATGTATATTGAAATTAGAAGAAACATCACACAAGTAAAGCAAAATTATTCATCTCATAAATATAGTCAAAAAAAGCAAACATTGTTCTCATAAAAAAATTCAGCAATATAAACAATATCAATAAAAGTGTCCTCTCTAATCTTATCAATATCAAATGTCTTTCCAGCCTCTAGGTCAACTTTGGGTGGCTTTTCAGATTTTGCCTTTTATTTTCCTTTCAACTAGCTGGCAAGTAGCTTTTCTATTATGATTTCCTCTAGTGGTTTTTTATTCCAGGTCAAATGGTTCAACAAGATCTCCTCATTCCAAAAACTCTCAACTAACTTGATGATGCTCTACTTCTAGTCGAAGACTTGATTAAATAGCTTGAACCCTGGTACTAACTCACCTTCTATCAATTGAGGTTTATTTTCTCCATAATAAAGACACGGGCCTAAAGCTGGCACAAAACTCAAAGAAATTTGAGGAATCCCGTTTATTTCTATCTTTTCCTTATCATTCTTACTAGAACCTGCAAAGCCTAACCCCTTTTTATCCTTCGGACCTTTAGCAGCTACAGTGATCTGAGGTCTTTTAGAGTTCTTACCCAAACTTGCACCAGGTAAGAAATTCATTTTTTAGCATATTAACCACTTGAGGGTTATCAATGAAGCTATCCTTATTTTCTTCATCACTGATAACTGCTATGTGAAACCCGTTGAATGGCTGCTTGGCTATTTTGAGCGTAAGCACTTGATTCTCCCTTGCTGCTTTAATAGTGACTACCTATCCATCATGAGGGATCTTTATCATGTGATACAATATGGATGGCACTCCCTCCAACTTATGGAACCATGGCCTCTCAAGAATTATAGAGAAATTTGCTGGAATAGGCAAAATTACAAACTCGGCTTTAGTCTCAATAGGCCTAGCCTTAACCATAGCCTTAAATAGTCAAATCAGACTTGTTAAGCATGCTCTCATTCAGTCTAAAGGATGGGATTGCCACCAAAGGACATACATTAATAGAGAAACCATCATCAATCATCACACAAGCCATGTGTTTGCCATTAACCTAAGCCTTGATGTAGAAGGGATGATTACGATTCCTTCCTTTTGCGGGTAAGTCAATATCAGGGTACACCATATTCTTACCAATTCCCCACTTAACCAAATCCAGCAATTTAGAGGGTGATATGGTAGTAGCAATGGTAGCCTCGCTCAAAGTCTCCACCAACTTTCATTTATGAGAGGAAAATTACCTCAATAAGTCCTAAATGCCTATTTGAGCCTATGTCTTGTTCAGTTGCTTGATTATCTAATCATCCTCAACCTTTTTCTTAGTAGGCACTGCAGTAGGAGTTAGTTGCCTTTCAATCTTAAGGGCCACTCTTTCACTTCTCATGATTGCCTTCACTTTCTTTTTTTCCTTTACTTCTTCCTTATGTTCACTTGTTAAACTTTAGATATCAATGGGCACCAAAGTCCCTTCATATTTACTCTCTATGGGAGTATCCCAATGATCGATCATGAAAACTAGCTTATTTTCTTCAACTAGCTTTATTACTTTTAGGGTGGAGTGACTAACGGCTAAGTATCCATTTCTATATAAATCCTTCATCACATACCACTTAGGTAGGCTTAACCAAATCATATACACTGGATGAGGCATGACATTGGAACCTCTCTTTTTCTTCTTATCCCTATTTTCTAGATCAGAAATTTGCTTGTTATCAATCAAATCCTGAACTTTATTTTTCAAAGTGTGATAATAATCAATCTGGTGTCTAATGTGTTAATGGTATGCATAATATTGATCCTCCCTGTGGTAGGATAAGCCCTAACTCTTTGTAGGACTTAGTGGTAGAGGCTAAAGCTTCCCTTCTTTAACTGATCTATTGAAAACCCAAAACAACAATTTCCTCAAGTTAAAATAGTGCCTCCAACTACCTTATATGGCAAACATCTCTATTGTTTTTCCAAATATTTTCTACCCATTACTATTCTCGATAGCTTTATTACTATCAAAGTTCCTTTTTGCATTCTCACTATTTGCCCTTTTGGTTAAGTACTCTTCTTCAGTCTGTATGACTATATCTTTCAAATACTCCCATTCTTTTAGACCCTTCATCTTCAAACCATCTCTCAATCATGGACTCATATTTTGGATAAACAATTTGATTTAATCGGGTCTGTCAGGTCTCCTCTTCATTTCCATCACTCTATTTCTCCATCTGATATATACTCATGGAAAGACTCATCATGCTTCTACTAGAGTAACTCAAGATATTTTAGGGTGACCTCTGTCCATGTGTTGCAGTCATTCTATTTAAGAAACTCGTCTATCAATAGTTCTCAATCTTCTTTAGTTCGTCTATCCAATACATGATACTAGTCTATGGCAAGCCCAGTTAAACTCAAGTAAAAGTACTCCACCTTCTATTTCTTAGATAGAGTGGTCACTTTGATAATCAAAGTGTACCGCTTGATATGCGCTGAAGGATCTAAGGTACCATCAAATCTTGGCAATTCAGGCATCTTAAACCTTTGGTGCAATGGCTCATCTCCATCCAAATCCCTATGTTCAGGGTTCATCCCCCTATTAGCAGATAATGACCTAGATATGGCTTCAATCTTTTCCTCTATCTTTTTAAAAGTTGGATCCTTAGCACTAGGACCCCTCACCCTCATGTTCATCATTGTATTCTTCATCCTCTATTTTTATAAAATCATCTTCAAGATCATACCTCCATTCTTTCCTAGGTGGGTTTCGAAGAACAATAGCATCAGCTACGACAGCATTCCTAACATGCATTGGCTCTGCTATCTTACGAGTGGGTGCTACAGGCTGAGTTCTAGCATTAGGTGCTATAGAACCCACCATGCCACCAATCATAGCTAATATCATTTCTTTAAACTCCTACAGATGTCTATCTAATCTTTTATCCAAGTCATCCCTTACTGTTGAAGGCCCCATAGGAGTAATATTTGATCTTTCCCTTAGGAATTAAAACCTCACGGAAGTGCCAGCATCCACTCTTCTAGTATCATTTCCCTTTTAGTCTTATTCAGTTCGTCATTTACCATTTCTATAATCATTTTTTGACTAATTTCTAATAACTAACATGAATCCAATTCAGGATTGATCTCTAAACCCAAATCTAAACTTGAATTCGATCTTGGTAGTTTGGATATAGACCTTCAAACCAGGTACATATCTAACCCTTTACACCACCTAGATAAGTCTATGATTGCTAAAAACAAGTCAGATGTTAGAAGTGATGCATAAGCATGGTATATACATGATGCATGAATGCAATGCATGGTTTGGTTAGGAATTATCACAACTATATGCAAGTATAACAATAGCCTTCTAACCTTATTACTCCCATATAGGAGATCATGTGATCTCTTTCCTAGGTGGGATTAGTCCATAGGACAATAGGGTACCCAATAGATATGTATAGTGCATAGAGAAAAATTGATAGCATAATCTCTCTAATTAAAAGTGCAGGCATATGGATTTTAACCATTATATATTTTGACTAACTCACACAAATTAGGTTAGACCCATCGAGGTATGGTAGCCTTTGACCGATACCCTTCCAATTTCTTTGAGTTTGATCAATACATAATGGTCCACATAGCAAATAAAGGATTACTATGGTTGTAAAACCTAAAGGAAGTTTATATTGTCATTCCATGGGCTTGAGTCAAGGATGATGAAACTTTAGGGCTACCTAAATACGGTCCCTACCAATAGGTCTAGCTTATAACGAGCATAATGATCGATGTGTTACCATTTTATATACCATTTGGTACTGGACTTAGGCCAGTGGGTCTCTTTGACACCTTTCCCATTGAGTGAACGTAGAGCGTGCTTCAGGATAGCATCAGGATTAAAAAAGGATGCCTAACTTAATTCTAAAGCTTTAAGATGTATGTAATAAATGCCATTTAGAAAGGAGATAGGATTAATGATAAAACCCAATTAAAAAAAACTTAACCAATATGCTTTTCGGAGCAAGATCTTTTTAGTCCTAGTGGAGTCACCATTGTGATACGCATTGAGATTGCGAGTTCATTTTCAAAAGCTCACTTTTAGGATCCAAGATCGAATGAGGCTCACTTTGGTCATGATTTGGTCACTTCGCCATAAAGAGTGACCAATCCCAATTTATGGTTAGTTGTCAACTCATGAAAGCATCTACTAATTGACCCAAAAAGGTAAGTGTCATGAAATCGCCACCCGATAAAATGTCAAAAAATGAATCTTAACCTTTTGATGCCCAAATAGAGATTGGTATTCGGAACATCACTCTTATTGGGTGTCTTGGTTAGGCATTATTTTATAATTGAATTTTAAAATCAATCCACTCTTCTTTCTAATACGATGTAAGTGATAGAATTAAATAAACATTCCAATCAAACAAAGAAAATGATAATATAAATAAACAACAGTCCTAATTAAGTTATTACATAAGCAAATCATCCTTAACAAAATAACATAAAAATGAAGTAACATACATAAAATGGGAAATTAATTGAATTGGGAACATTGGTTTGCTCATGCATATTTATAAAAGAGCTTTTATTACATTGTGTGAATTTGGACTAAAAATGGACATTGGTTTGTATTTTGAAAAAAAAAATAGATTGATTTAATAAAAAAAATATTTTAGTATATTTTATCTTATTGTGCATTTTTTACTAGCTATTACAATCTCAAGAAAAATAATACATCCAAAATAAAATAATCAAACAAAAATGGCAAAATTAAGCAATAATTAAAATAAAACCATAATAAATAAATAAAATGAACTGACTGAGATGGCCAAGGAGTGAAAGAGGTGACCAATTGGGAGCATGACTTTTCATGCAAAAAATCACAAACCCTCCAAAAGTCGTAGACATTAAACACTTAAAGAAAAGCAACAGAAAAAGATAAATGAATTAGTAAAGATAATCACAATAAAATAGTCATATATTTATTAAACACTGACATAGAAGATTTAGATGTAGAGATACATTATACATAGGAAAAATCACATCAAATAATACATAAATATGCTAAGAAATAAATAAATAAATGACATTGAAATACATAAAACATAAAATACATGCAAAAAAAGGCTTAAAATACACTGAAGGACAACCTATATAAGTGAGGAATGACCTAAGGAAAGCGAGGCACTGGATGGAACGATTGGCTTAGGGATATTCTGTTAGTCATATGACAGACAGCCATCCATCAAGCTATCTTTCCGTCTATCACCTCTGAATAAAACTTAAAAATATAGAATTTAGTCAAAAAATGCACACTACAAAAAAAAATTGATTTTACCGACGGATTGAAATTCCGTCGCTAATAATGCGATATTACCGACGGAATAGCTACGGAACCGCAAATCCGTCGGTAAAAAATAAAATCTTGCTAAATGGCGAAATTTTTAGCGACGAAAGATAAAAACGGTCGGTAAAATTGGCGGGAAATCTTGGCTCCATTTTTTTGCGACGAAATACGATAAATTCCGTCGGTAAATATAACAACATTTTTTCAATGCACCGACAGAAAGTCCGTCGGTAATATAATGTCTGTTTTTATTTTAAATGTTTTACCGACAGATTGGCGACGGAAGTCCTTATCCGTCGCTATATTGCTAATAATACAAAATAAATGATTTAATTTTATTTTTTTTATTTTAAATAAAATATTGTTTTTTATATATAAATACATTTTTATAGTAGACATTAGTCTATATTATTTGTGAGAGGATTTTCTATCTGTAAATCAATTGGTATTCCTTTTATTATTAAAATTTAATTTTTTAATAAAAATATTTTACAACATTGAGTCATTGTCGACATATAATCTAGGTAGATTTATTGTCAAATTTAACAACAGACGGGCGAAGTAAAAAAATTTGAAGGAGAGCCATGTAGCCAAACAAAAATTTTAAAAGCGCTAAATATGGAAATATTACTTAAGATATATATATATATATATATATATTATATATATATATATATATATATATATATATATATCCCGAAAGAAAGAGGGAGGAGGAGGGGGACCAAAACGCCCTCAAGATATAGCATAGGTTGGCTCTGTAAGTTAATTAATGGGTGTAAAGATTAATTTTTGTAATAATTAAAGCTTTACAATAAAATTTGCAGTTCAACTTATTACTCATATTTATTCATAAAATTATAATTATGATGAATTGACTTAGTAGACTTAGTTACATACATATATAATATTAGATGTTCTTTTCATTAGGGAAAAGTAGTTTGGCTCAAAGGTATCGTTTTTAGGGCTGAGCAAAAAAAAATTCAAAAAAGTGGTCCGAAACCGAACCTATTTTTTAGGTTAAACAAATCGAAATAAATGGTTAAAGTTTATAAAATTTAAAATTTTCGGTTTCGATCAACGGTTTGAAAAAATCGACGGTCCACAATTTGAACATATTGTAGCATATCATGCTCATTGTTGCAGTAATTAATTTGTAGGATAAGGGACATGTAGGGATATCAATAATGATACGTTATTACTACCGGCAGAGCGTAAATTCTGAGTTCACTATTATTAAATATTATTCCACTTAAATGATAATTTTTTATTTTTTTACAATAATCAAAGAAATAATTATAATACAATCAATTTTATAAAAAAAAATTATAATTATTGATAAAATATTTTTATATTTTAATTTTTTAAATTCTAATTAAAATTAAAAAGTGATAAAAAATATTTAATATATATATAATTATTTTTTAAATTCAAAAAAATATAAGTGTGATAAAATTATGTGTGTGTGTGTAAAGAAAACCCAAACCCTATTTCATTTCTCTCTTTCGTTTACCCAAAAAGCCGCCGCCCCCTTTTCTCTTTCAATCTACCCCCGCTTCCAATCCGCCGCTGGGATCACGCCGTCCGCCGTTCATGTCCCTCCCTCACTGGCGCCCACCTCTTATCTTTACTGGTAAGTATTTCTTTTTGGATTCGTTCTCTGCTTTTTTGATTCTTTAGTTTCCACTCTTGTTAATCAAGCATTGAATTATTGCAAGTGTGTCTGCGTCTGTGTTATTATTCATCATTTTTATGCCCGTGTTCAAGATCATGACAACTCTTTCCTTCCACTACTGCATTTTTTCCATTTCATTCTACTTCGATTTTACACATATTTTTGTGCCTTTTTAGATTTTATGTAACCGATTCAGAAAACACTTCAATTTCTGGGTGCTTGCGAGCTTCAAAATTAAGAGGTTTGGTAGAGACAGCTCTTGTTTAAGAGGTTTCATGTGCCCTTGTTTATATATATATATAAAATGGTCTATGTATAAGATCTGATGACAGCTCTTATAACCATTATATATATGTCACCTGTGGTAAACCTTCAAAAACAATTATACTAGTTCTTAATTAATTAATTTTACAAAAAATAATAATTATCTGTTCAACTTGATTTACATTTTCGTTGAGTTGTCATAATAAAAAAGAAAAAAAAATAAAAGGCATACTAATTAATTTCTTTAATTATTCCTTTAAATGCTAAATATTACTATAATTAAACTAGGGCCAAAACTAGATCCTGGTTATAAGAGCTGTCATCATTACCATCACATGTTGTTATATATATATATATATATATATATATATAAGTTTATAGAAAAAAAAAAGCTCAACTCTTGATTAATATTCCGCACATATTGCGTCTTTTGGTGTTCTTCATTCATATAAATTATACACCACTAACTATTTTTTATGCTAACATGAAATTCAATTTTTTTAGTGAGTTATTAATATTATTTATTATTTGTAGCATATAAATGTAATATGGGAATTAAAATTCTATAATCATATATTAAATTATAAATTGAATGCCAGCTGAGAGTTCTGTGTACAGGGTCCCTCAAGTTTCAATGCAAAATGAGAACAGGGTTTTCCATTGAGTTATGCTTTTACTCAATACGTACAGGGTCCTACTATTTATTTAGTCTGGATAAAAGATAAAATCTTTTAATTGTTTAGTCTTGATTTATTTGTATGTGGCTACTTTTATTTTGTTTATGTATCTTGTATTGATTATACGGTTCATACCCTGAACTGCAGAATTGACGTACTCATCTTCTACTGCTGCTCTTCCTTCTGGTTATGCAGAATTTGATTTCTCTGACGTATTCTTGGAGTTTTCTTACATATGAAGGTATCCTGGCTGTTGCTTTCCCTACTTGTATTTCTATTTACATTTAATTTGTGGCAAAGCCACCTGCAATCATTTTTATTTAACATAACACATTATTATTTAGGATCTGCCAAACATAGTAATATCACCTTCAACTAGAAGAGGGGAACCTATCTTAACAGTGGGTTCTCCTTTTGGTGCCCTTTCCCTCTGTGCACTTCATTAACAGGTATTATGTATTGTATTTCCACATGTACTTTCTGTATTTCATGCTTTTGACTGTATTCTTGATGAAATCATATGATGATGTAGCGAAGTAACACCATCGACCTTTCCCCGCCTATGATTCAACCCCGCAGCCTTCCAGCCCCACCACCACCAAAGTAACATTTAGATTTTCATATTAGAAAGACATTTAGAGAGTAAGTGCTTCGGTGTTTTACTTTCCATAAAATTTCTTGAGTTGATTCTATGAGTTAGCTCTTGAACTTTCATAGTTGATTTTTTTATTTGTAATGCGTGCTTGTTCTCTAATTCAATTCTTAAAGTAACTTCTTTCTATATACGAATGATCAAAACTAACGTTGATTAATTCTTTCATAATTGAGTTTTTATGGGTAATTAAGTGCTGTAGTTTTCGTATCAGCACCTGTTGATGTTATGCTATATCCCTGCTGCTGCAAACTTTCTGTTATTTATCTAATTATATTGCCTTTTTTTATAATCTTGAAAAAATAATTATAATTTACACAGCCGGCTTTATATATAACCCAAGATCTATTGAATTTCTGCAAAATGTCTATTATTTTATTATCTACTATATTTAAATTCTGCCACCTAGATTGTTGATGTTATCTATATGGTAATTGATTTAAGCTAGCATAGATTCCATGATCATTCATTATGTTATTTTATTTTTCTTTTTACAACTATTAGCCATGCTTTGTATTTAAATCTATACAATTAGTAGCAATGTTTAGCATTTAAATTCAGGATTTCATTTGTCTAAATCCATGTTTTCATTTATAAGGAGGCATAATCAAAATTTATTGGTTTTGCCTTTCTCAGTTTCTTCTAGTTCTCTATAGTTAAATTTTTCAATTTGCTACCTTGCAGTAATGGGTAACAGTTGAATTGAGATTGATTTAAGAAATTGGGACAAGGAAAAATAGCATAGTTAACTGAGAATATGATTTTTATTGATATCTTTTTGCGAATAATGTTAGGTTTATGTTTTAGTCTAAAAGGTGAAGATTTCGTGAGGTCGTTGCTGGAAATCAGTTTCCTAGATTCTTTTCCACTCCCGTTTTATGTTTATTGTAGGACCTTTACTGTGTCTGGTAGATTGAAACCAGAGGAAGCCATTTCAGCAACACTGTCTTTTCTGCCTGATGAGGTTGTAGATACTGTTGGTGTTACAGCTTTGCCATCGAAAGATTTTATCTCTGAAAGGAGGAAACTGGAGTACCTTGAGATGCAACTATGTAAACTTAGTCGTGCACTTGCCGTCTTAGCTTTAGCATTTGTAAGGATTGGGATTCCAAAATGTTAATAGTCAACTTTCATTTACTTTTGAAGCCTGTCTTGAGCAAGACCTTGAATTCTTGAATCATGCTGATTACTTGTGACTTGTTGTGTAAAACAAGCTTCTCATGGTTTACTAATAAAGCACAATAAGATGTTCTTGTTATATGCATGGTTGATAGCTTTATTTTTCTAATTAAAGATTTGAGGTTCTTTTTTATGTTGATTTTAGACTTTTTGTATTGATAGTGTTTAATGCGGGATTTGTAAACAGAAAATTAGCAAAAAAAAAATTATAAGAAATTAAATATCTGTCGCAGATCTATTAATAAATTTAATATTAATACTAAATAATTTAATAAAGCTATTGTCGGTATAAGGTCAAAGCGACGAAACATCCGACGGATTTTTAATAAAGCTACCGACGGAATTTTACTAGTAAATCCGTCGGTAATATTACTGACGGAATTTTCCGCCGGTAAATTGGTACCTACGAGCGTTTTAGGGACGGATTCATTCCGTCGGTAAGGTTATTTTCCGTCGGTAAGTTTATTTTGCGTCGGTAAAATGCTAAATTTGGTCGCTAAAATCCGTCGGTAAACTGCATTTTTTTTGTAATGGCAGAAAATCACACCACATGAATTCCCTAAAACATACCAACAACAATTTGCAACAATCAATAATGCCTAGATACATAAAAAGGCACATATTTACAGGATTAAAATAGGAAATAGAAGCTATACTTGTACAACAATGGAGGAAATCATATTTAACACACCATTAACATGCCAATTTAGTCCAAGTTCACAACTTAAAACATCTCAAATTTACATACATGTTATTCAAAAATAATAACAAGTAAAGCATGCCAATATACATCAAAGAATCACATGATCATATCGATCAAATTAAAAAGAGAAAAAGAGTGAGTGAGCCTAAAAAATTACCCTTAAAAGATATTCTGACTCTATGGTGATTATAGTCTGGATCTCTTACTCTGATTTGTGATTCTTGTTCTAAAAAAATATCAAAATTTGTTTGTATGTGGTGTGTATTTTTAACAAAGATTGATGAAGCTATGAGTTTAGAGACAGAAAAAATTTGGATTGTTTTTCATTTCTAAAGTGGCCCTTAAAAAATGATTCCTTATTGTAAGAAAACCCTAGATTTTAGATTTTATACCTAGAAAAGAGTTTTAGTCGAAATTCAACTCAAATCTCCTCAAATTTAGAGATAAAACCCCTATAAATCCAGGAAAAAAAATCTTAAAAGATAAAAAACTCCCTTTTTGAAAATCCAAAAATATGGGAAAACTAGGTATAGTGAGGGACATGCATCCTTCAATAAGGGGCGATCGTCCCTCATCACTAAATCCTGAATTCCCTAAAATACCTTTGGTTTGGCTTGCACAGGATAAAGGGACCCACAGATAAGTACCCCTCAAGTGATAGATGACTATCTGCCACTACTAAAGGTACAAAACGAGATTTTTATGCACATTTTGTTAAAACACTTAGAAATATTTGGAAATAATTAGAAAATCATGAAAAATCTTTGAGAAAAGTAAGAAATTCATGATTGGAGCTTTGAGATATGAACCTATTGTTAGTAATATGTTATTTCCTCATCATTGGGTAACCTTAATCTAGGCTACCTTGGGTCATATTGTCTACAGTCGTAACTAATGATTGAAACCTTAAAATGCCAATCTCTATCTTAACTCTCATTTCAATTAAGATACTCCATCAATAATTTCGTTAAATGCTAACGAAATTTACCAACTCATCTAAATTAGTGGACCTCACATGCTAATTAGGCTATCACATCACCTTTTCTTCTTCCCCACATGACATCTTCTTCTTCCTTAAGTTATTTTTTTTTAATTCTATGAAACCCTAAACGCATAAATCACATGTTGCTCTTCTTTTTCCTATTCCTCTTCTAAAATTGTGTGTTCTTTTTTTTAATTATGTTATGTTATATAATGAATAATTTTTAGTTATACTCCTCCAATACTAATATTTCAAAAGAAATATTTTAATTCATTCTTTTTAGCCAAGATTTTGATTTTGTTAATCATACAAAATAACTTTCATAAAAAATGGTCATTTGCAGTTCAATATCTATGTTAATGTTTAAATATTATACAGGTTACATCCACCGACCAAAAAGTGATGTTGAATACTTGCATGGTATTTTAGAATCCAATACACGTATAGAGATTTTAAATTTATCAATGCTCTATATTCAAGCTTTCATTTTTTATTCCACCAATGAAAAAGGCACCTTATGTGAATTCCAGGCCAAAGCTTATAAGTTGTTGAAAGAAATAGGAGTAACTCAGGTTGAAAAAGTATTTAGGCTTGCCCGTGAGCCGAGCAACGCAAATAGAGGCTGCCTATGAAACGGCATTATTAGCATTGAGAGACGTTGAACAGAATTTATAGTGAGAGATTGATGGAACTAGAAAAGAATCGTTCGCTAAATATATTTCTATTTGAAAGTTTGATGGCAAAATAAAAGAAAGCTTTGGTAGTGAGAGATAAAATAAATTTATAATAATATGCATGGTCTAAGTATCAGGATTTAATGTATCTTTATTTCATTTTATAGAGCTACAAACTATAAGTCTCTGGGAGCAACTTGTGCTTAAATTCACCTTGGAGTGACAAAATAGTTAGAATTTTTTTTTTGTTAAACATAATATTTTTCCCTTTTCTAGCCAAAAGTTGAGTATATTGATATGAAAAGAAAGGGATGATATTTATAAGACATTAATGGTATGTAATGTAGTGGGGAAATACTTTCTAATCAAACAGTATGTTTGTAGTCATACACAGTTCAAAATAAGAGCAAGCAATAAAGTGAACTACGTTGTGTTCTGATCAAATCAAAATATCTATAAATTGTGATTTTGATGTATTATCTAGATTATATTGCTTGAAAATTCTTCTACTTAAGCTTATATTAATGTTTGTATATAGGAAAATATAGCAAACTTGCCAATTTCAAATATGATATTTGTGTTTGTTTTATTAATTCTAAGGTCTTCCATTGGTTCTGAAAACTTGACTGACGTGTCCAGAAGAGAAGATTCGTTCATTGATGCCAAGATTTTCATTTATGTGCCTTTGTTAGAACATTGACCAAAGCTAAAATATTTATGCCCAATTTAATTTCCCTAAAAGGTAAGAAGCAGTGATTGTTGTAAGCTTCCTCTGCCTCTTTGTCTAGCTAAAGTTAAGCTATCCTCCGTGAAAAAAGATCTAATTTTTAGCTGACAAGAGCAGTTCTAAACGATACACATATTTATAATTCAGATGGCATTGAAATAGCTTATATAATGTGCATTTTCATGCCAAATATGTGTAGTTTAGAGGCCCTACTACTCTGCTTTACCGAAAAAAGAAAAAAAGGTTGGTAAATAAGAAAAGGTGATGTGGGGAAGAAGAAGAAGGTGATGTCAAGACTAATTGGCATATGGGGCCCATTTATTTAGTTGAGTTAGCAAGTTCCGTTAGCATTTAATAAAATTATTGATGGAGTCCCTCAATTGAAAGGGAAGTCAAAGTTGGGTACTGACATTGTAAAGTTTCAAATATTGGTTTTGACATTGAAAAACACCCTACAGTGTAGGCTTTAATTTGTAATTAACCTAAAAAAATTGAACCTAATAAAAGTAACTTTATCTTCATTAAACATATGAAATATCTATCAATTGACCTATAAATGAAATATATCTTTAGATAAACTATCAAATATGCTCTTCAAATTTATTTTATAATCAATTATTTCTACCATTTTTTCTCATAAGAAAAAACATCAATCCAACCGATGGTACTTTAAGTTAGTTTCACGTGTTAAATTTTATGTAAACAAGTAGAGGATTAAATTGAAAGCGTGAAAACCTTATAGTATTACTCACAGATAAACTCTACCCATAACACTCACACGTAGCCCACACTTCACTCTTTTTAATTGTTTTTCCACGCACACCTAAATATAGAGCTTGGCTCATTTTATACTCATTTAAAGTCAGTTGTTAACCAACTTGGGCTTTCTATACAATTCTAGATAAGGTTAATAGATAATATAAGGGAAAGTAATATGTGTATATATATATATATGATGGAAGGCTTTTAGAGTAATCAAGAGAGTCAATGTCTTCTTAACACTCCCTCTCATTAACTACTCTCTCATTCTTGAAGTCATACTAAGTTGCCTTCTAAATTTTTCAGATTTTTTTTATGGATTCCTTTGGTAAATAATTTTGCAATTTGCTCTTTTGTCTTTGCATATTTCATTTTAATCTGTCCTTATAGCATTTTTTCTTGAACAAAGTGATAGTATACCTCCACGTACTTGGTTCTTGCATGAAACACCGAATTTTCTACTAGGCATGTTGCTAATTGATTATTACAATGTAGTTCCATTAGATAATCCAATCATAGATGGAGATACACCATTTGTTGTTTTATCCATTCACCTTTTTATGCTGCCATTTCTGCTGCACGATATTCAGCATCAGTGGTTGATAAAGAAATTGTTGGTTGTCTCCTATTGCATTAGGAAATTGCTCCATATTCAAGTTTGCACACATATCTTGTGGTTTATCTTTATGTACCATGGTCTCTAGCATAGTCGACATCATAGTACCCTACCACTTTGCATATGCTTCCCTTTTTATATATAGTAGTCCTTCGTCAAGTGTTCCTTTGATATATCTGGATATGTATAGAACTGTATCCAAGTGAGGTTTTTTTATATTTGCCATGAATTCATATTATTGTTAGATAAATCAAGCTTTCCATAAGTTATTGATACATTGTTAGATCTTCTAAATCACAACCTTCTAAATAAAGTTTACCATTCACCTTCATCGGGGTGGAAGCATTCCAAACTTATGCAACAAGTCTTTAGCATACTTTTGTTGGCATGACTTGTTCTACTTCAAGTCTAAGGAGACACTTCAACTCTCTAAGTTCCTTCATTTATAAGTATACCTTAGATTACTTTGAATCGGCTGAACTTTCCATTCTCATTTTTCATAAACAAACTTAATTTTGCTAGACCTATTGTGTAGCCACTTTGTATTAAAAATTCAACAATCTTACCATACCACGCTCATAGAGTTTGCTTTAACCCAAAAAGGGCCTCCTTTAATTTACATACATATCCAGTATGAGCTTTGTTCTTAAATCCATGAGATAAACCAAAATTGAGCTTGAGGCAACCTGTTTATAATGTGTTGCTATCTTAATAAACTCAGACCAAAATCTAAGAAGTGCATTATTGGCATGTAGCATGCTTTTACATATTTCTACCAGATGGAGATTCTTCATTTTAGCAATCCCATTATGTTGTAGGGTGCTTAGACAACTAAACTTCCAATGTATTTTATTTTCTCGTACGTAGTTGAAAAATTCTTTAGATGTGTACTCTCCCCTATTGTCTGTATAGAGGCATAATATTCCTCTCTCTACTTTTTTCACTTTTTTAAACTCCTTATATTTGATTAATGCGTCAGACTTTTTTTTTAATAAAGTCAACCTATACATACCTTGAATAATCATCAATAAAAGTGATCATGTGTTGTAATCCACTAATGGATGCTTGTTTTATCTGTCCAAAAATATCAAAGTGAATTAACTCAAGTGGCATATTTGCTTTGTATGTTGATTCTTCATGAGGGAGTTGATGTACTTTTCCATATTGGCATCCCACCTATTGTATCATCACGAACATTTAGCCAAGGAAGGCCTTTAAGTAAGGACTTTTTCATTATTACCTTCAACTTGTGATAACCCATATGCCCAAACCTTGCATGCCATAAATCAAGTGTCTCATTTTTCCTTATCTTATTTACATATGTCGTTTAAACAATCATAACATAGACATACTCCAATTGTCACCCATCTATGATGGGTGTACTTATTGGCTTTAGGCTTTGATAAACTTTGACATCTTTTGCACCAAACACTATATAATTTCCTAAAGATGTAAGCTATTAAATAGAGAGTAAATTTTTCTTCATGCCTAGCATATGGTAGACATTGCTCAACTCCTTGTGGGGTATAATCATAATCTAGCCGACGTGAGTGATTGGCTGTCACACCCTCTAGCAGTGACCTATTTCTAACCTCATGAGACATCATTAATCAAATAAAATTCTATATTCTCAATGCCTTATACCGATTATCACATATAGATATACCTGTTGCCATTTACATATTTTATATGTGATATTCAATACTATACATAATACCTCATTTGAATGTTATATCAAATATAAGTACTTGCTTAAAACTGTTTTAGTTACAAAATTGAGCTTTAAGCCATATGAAATTTGCCAATAAACACATATACAAATTTACTTGCAAACTATTCTTAATACAAAATAATACAAAAGGCCCAATAAGGACTTCATACATCTAACTTCTCTGGAGATTTGTATTGGCCTTCCTGATGTAGATTGTCCCCGAACAAAAGTCCTAGCTGAAAAATCTACATGGATAAAATACTCATGTTAAGGTATAAAGCTTAGTGGGAATAGTTATAATAAATGACCACTCACAGCAGTCGCCACCATAATGCAATATGCATAATTTTAAAACATTCTAAGCATGATATGTAAATGAAAGTAACTTCCTAAATATGTAAGTAAAATAAGGCAGCATAATTGAATATATAAATACGATTGTCAGCTTTTATATTTCATTGACATCCATCATACACTTTAACTTCTATCATTTTGACTGTAATTTACATGCTTAAGTTCTATAGGTATGGATAATAAGAACTATGGATACACATAGGTATCAGTTATATAAATACCCGTAGGTATTAAATTCTATGGCTATCCAAGGATATCAAATATGTGAACCCAAAAGGAATCAAGCTATAGTCCCAAACAGGGATGACTATAGACCCAAATGGGGTCGACTAAAGCAACTGCAACTTTAACTCTATAGATATGCATATCTATCCACAATGGAACTTTATTTGTAGGCATTAAACTATATTTATATACATATCAATTACCATAATTATGTTTTTATTGTATAATCTTACTCATACAAATAAAGATGCATATATATATGTATGTATATATATATATATATATATATATATACACACACACACACACACACACACACAATCTCATGTATTTGTACAATATCTATAAGTATACAAATAGTATAATCATAGACAATCATAATCTAACTGTAAGATATAAACATATATGTATACATACACTATTTCAAATAAACAATCAAAACCATATCTATTCATATGCTTATTAATGAACATGTTATCTAGGTTCATTGATGATTTAACAATATGGTTCTAACATTCTTTGATGTATTTATAAAAGATTATATGTCACTTAATATTCCCCAAAGCATTTCAATATCAATGAACCATATAAACTATATTATGTGGAATTAATAAGTTGTTAAAGGAAAATTAACATTATTTCAATAGAGGTGAAATTCACCTCAACAAAGGAGCTTAGACCTACCAAATAGAATGCTCTCCCTCGATTGAGGGAACATCTACTCGGTCGAGGGAGTGTTCACCTCGATAGAGGTAGGATTTCCCTCAGCCGAGGGACTTACTCTTGCCAAGCACTGTGTATCGCCTTGGTGGAGGGAACATCTCCTCTATTAAGGAGTTCAACACCAAATCATGGCCTTCATCAATTTAACCCAGAAATTTTTATTTACATGCAAACTACAACTTAGTGATGATCAAATTCTAGCAAATGCACCTTTTAAAACCTATATATTTCCACACTTTTAAGCACCATAAAATCCCAATTTCAACTTGTTAAGGAAATTAAATCCATAAATTTTCTGTAAATAGAGCAGCGTGCTCTGAAAGTAAAATAAAAACTAATCTTTGTTCTTTACACATTTTTCTTTATGTCATTAAGCATTAATACAAATTTAGACATTCTGAACAATGAACTTGTTTAATTCCTCTCCATTATTTCTAACTCATTTTGTAATTCAAAAGTTAAATTTATAAGAATTAATTCATTGTATTCAAATACAGCCTAAAATATTCACATACAAAGTCTGATATTCTGCTATCAGAATTATTTCTAAAACATCATCTTATTTCACTCACAAAATCAAGCTCATGCAAAACTAGATTTAATCATAATTCCCATACCTTTGTTAAAATCCAAATTTTTGCTTCACTCTTTCATTACTTCCTTCCTTTTATCCTTATTTAATCCATCTTCAACAAAGAATAATTAAAAGCATAAATATCCAGTAATTGCTCCCCATGCAAATGCTTTAAACTATTAAAGTAAAAGATGAAGATGGAGATCAAAAAGAACTCCTTAACTTAGAACTTCCAACTTCTTAACTCTTCTACTCAATAACTATAATAGAATTTAAAGAGAAGCCTAAAGAGAGATTGTCTAGTCTTTAGAGAGAGATGAAGAGAAAAATGAAATATGCATTTCCCTTTTGCTTTTGCTGACCCACTCTCCATTGAACTCACTTCTTGCTCATTCTCTCTCATGTGAAAGTTCCAGAGAGAGAGGGTAAGTAAAGATAAAATCCTCACATAACTCCTCCAACCACTTTCAGTAAAGATAAAATCCTCACATAACTCCTCCAACCACTTTCCATTCTAAATTCTATCCCACTAATTCCTCTTCTAATAAAAGTTATCCCTAACTCTTATTTTTCTTCAATTACATCCCTAATTTATAATTATACATTAATTCACATAGGCATAACTTATAATAAAAATTACCAATTACCCCTTAAGTCATAACTTAATTAATCAATTAATTAACACCTATAGACTATAATAATCATTAATCATGTATATAATCTTCGAAGACTTGTATTGGGGTCTCACATTGGTAGCTTAGTTGTGACCATAACCCATCCCTCATTATATTTTGTTAGATTGGCCAATTTGTCCTAATCTCCTATCATGTGGTTAGAGCACCCAAAATCAATAATCTGACCATCGGTGTGGCTAATTAGCTCATCCTTCATTTTTATGAATGCAGATTCTTCAATAAGCTCAGCCATGTAAGAAGTTGCATTCTTTTCATTCTCTTCTACTAATATAGGTGCTTGAAGATCCAATTCTTCTTCATTATCTTTGTCATTCTGGGTGGAATTTACAATATTGCCTTCATCTTTTTTAAATTGGCAGTCCCAGGCAAAGTTTCCTTTCTAACTATAGCTGTAACTAGGGATGTACACGGTACAGTCCAATTTCGAAATTTATAAATTTCCGTATTGTATTAAAATTTTGGATATTTTAAAAATTAAATATTGTAACTATCTTGAAAATTCAAAATAATTTGATACAATTCTATAAAAATTTGGTATAGTTCAGTATGATTATTCGATTCTTTTGATACAAAATAATACAATACAATACAATACAATCTGGTATTTTGAATAATTCAATATTTTTAAAATTTTGCTTGTTTTAAGAAATTAAGATGGATAACAACAGTCATTTATCAGTCCATGTATTTATTAAATTATTAATACCTATGATGCTCTATTTTAGAATCAAATAAGCAATAATGTATTAATAAATAACTAAAAATTAAAAAAAGAAACATCAGTTAAATGTGAAGGAATAAGAAATTTTACATATAACCAGCCAAGCACATATAAACTATCATATTGCACCGAGTCCCATAGAGGTTGGATAACAGCTAGTCCCACAAAGGCATAATCATATTGTAGTTAAGAGGTAGGGAATGATAGGCTTTTCAACTTTACTAGCATCTGTCAGTTTTTTGCATGTTGATTAAGTATTTAGGTCTTTAGTTAGCATAAAAAAATCCAGTCCATACTTATAGTTAATGTGGGTAATGCATCGTTTACATCAGTTACAATGACAAAAACATGAGATAGAGAGTTTCAAGGCAAGATAATTTACATAAATTTATAAAGAAAATAAACAGAGCTACCTTATTCTAGTCCCCTTGGTACTCTCAGTAGTTTCCCATTTATGCAAAGCCAAGGCAAATGGTCTTAGACGGGACTTTGCCATTTCAATTTTTTTACATTATTCTGAAGTTGCAAATTTTGGAAAATACACAGCTCTTGGTTTCTAGCTTAAGACTTGTAACTTAGAATAAGAAGACCAACACATTGGAATAAATCACATACTAAACTCCAACAGTCTCTTAAACTATCATAGTTCAAACTGCGCAATTAACCTAAACATAACTCATATAAATCATCCAATTCAGAACCAACCTATCCATAAGAAATCTAAGTCAACGGAAATCACCTGAAATGGAATGCTTTCAATGGAAGATTCTCCATTATCACCATGAGGCATCTCTTTAAGGTGTCCATCTCAATCTGTGACCTCAAGCATTCTCAACCGTAGTCTAATAATAGGCACATCCCACTAAGAAAAACAAAACTAAAATCAACCGAATTGGATTTCAATCAAAGCTTTTGGTATTGTTAGAGTCTTCTTTATTCGGCTGAGGAGAGATAAGGTCAACCTTTTTCTTAGTTTTCTGTTGAAGATAATCTCGAATCTGAGAAGGATCCACTTTGCCATTCACCGTTAACTTGTTGGCTGCTTTATCACTTTCAACACCTGATATGAACATAATAAAACTCAAAAACCAAACAATCCTAAAAAATAAAGAGATTTAGTCGGAGATGTTTATACCTTCAAAACCATAAGAGAGTTTGATGATCTTGGAAGCACAGCCTTCATAATGCATTTCTATTTTAAGAACGATAGCAGAAGGATTTTTGGCTTTTTTCATCTTATCTTTACCATCACTAGCTTCCTTCTTCTGTACTTTTTTCTCGCCATCGTCGTCATCGTGGTTGTGATTTTTTTTCTAAAAAAATAGAAATAAAATAATTAAAAAATAGAATCTGAAGAAGAAACACTAAAACTTAAAAACCCATCAGCTAAAAGGATAAACAAACATTTCCCATTATGAAGCCGAGAAAATAAACACACAGAGAGAGGGAGATAGAGAGAGCAGTTTCTATTAAGTGAAAAGTAGTTACTGAAGAAAGCAAAGGGTATTTATTAATGGGGAAAAAACAACATCAAAAATAGCAAAAGACAGATTAGAAGATGATTGGAGCAAAAAGGGAAAAATCTTATTGCTCTTTAAGGCAAATAAAGATTGAAAAATACAGGGCAAATGAGAACCACGAACCAACAGTAACACTAAAACCAGAGGCTTACCAAGAAGAAAATAGCTACTTTTTACCGTACTCACCAGAAAACCATCAAAACACCGTAGATTAGGCAAGCAGGAGAAGAAACCAAAAAAAGAGAAGATGGAAAGAAGGAAACAACAGAAAACGTAGTGAGTTAGGGGAGAGAAAGTTGTCATCTACATCTAGAGTTCGTATTTTAAAAATACTAAAATATCCCGCCCAATTTTGATAAGTTTGCCTTTATGTTCAATGATGATTTGGTAAATATATATAATTAACTACTTAATTAAATTTTTTACTCCCTCCAAAAATTCAAAATAAAAAATTTTTCTCTTAAAAAATTTTAAATTTAATTTTATATTTATTATTATATATAAATATGAGAGTAAATATAAAAAAAATTATATTTATCATTATTTATAAAATATTTTTAAATAACTATTAAATTAATAGTATTAATTAAATAATTTATAAAATAAAGTGTACTTAATTACTCATATATGTATTGTATAAAAATAAATAAATATTAATTTAGTGATACTGAAAAAAATAAAATTAATTGCTCAAGTTATACTCATATAATTAAATTAATTAGTAAAATTTCATGGTGGCTGATATGGTGAAGGATAGAGGGGCTAAAGAAGCGAACATGGCATATATATGTTCAAACAAAGCAACTGACTTAGATATAGATAGTTATGTATTTCATGTGTAAGTATTAGTATTATTCTGTATAGAGTATTTCTAAATTATTATTGTTACTGTCAACTGAATGTTACTGTTATGATATTAATTGATGTTTTAGAAAAAAAATTAGTACCCGTTTTCTGTCATAAATGTTTGCATTCTAGATGAGTCAGTCACCACTGTTTACTGTATGTTCTGTATTAGGTTGTTATATATATTATTACACTAATTGGTAAAATTTCATTAATATAATAAATGTATATAATTACATTGTTAACTTGCATAATCAATTACTCATATAGTTATTGTGCAAAAATAGATGAATACTAGCTGAATGATACTGAAAGAAAATAAAATTAATTGCTAAGGTGATTATATACATATATAATTACACTAATTGGTAAATTTTCATTAATATAATAATTGTATATAATTATATTGTTAATTTAAATACTCAATTACTCATATATGTATTGTGCAAAAATAGATGAATGCTAGTTAAGTGATACTGAGAGTATATGTACTTATATAAGTACATTCAATTATTCATGATATAAAAATAAATAAAGTTAATTGATAAGATAATTACATACTCATATAGTCATATAATTATATTAATTGATAAAATTTTATTATATATAATAACTATATATAATCACATATTATTGATTTACAACTTCATTACTAATATAGGTATTGTACGAAAATATATACATACTAGTTGAATGACACTATAAATAAATGAAATTAATTGGTAAAATAATTATACACTCATGTAATACATTAATTGGTAATATTTTATTATATATAATAAATATATTTAATTACATTATTAATTTAGATATTCATATAGATATTGTCCTAAAAATATATGAATATTAGTTAATTGATACTCAAAGTAAATGAAATTAATTGATAAAGTAATTATGTGATAAATTGCTTAACTTACATATCTATATAGATATTTATAAAGAAAATAAAATAGCAATTGAGTGATATTAAAATAGATTAAATTAAATATAAATTATTTTAATTATATATTCATATTCATATTCATATATATAGAATAATTATTATAATAATTAAATGTCTGTTCTTAATAATTAAAATTTTTAGTTTAATTTATTAACTAATCATTATCTTAATTTTGTGTATTAAAATATATAATGTAAATAATTATGAAGTTAAATTTATGCAATACATATAGAATAAAAATTATAAGTAATATTTATATGTAAATGATTAGGATTATATATAATAATTAATAAATACCGGTTCTTTCGGTACAAAATAATTCAGTATATTTCAATACGATTTTCAGTCTAGTTCAATACGATTTTCAGTCTAGTTCTAGGTAAAATATCAAGATCCGTTTCAAATAAAGTCAACGGTACAATTTCATTCGATTCTAGTAAAAAAGTCAATGTTACAGTTCGGTTCTGTATCTTTTTCTTCGGTACTTCGATTCGGTACAGGAAGATACAAATCTGTATACACCTCTAGCTGTAGCATTGGTTGTTTTGCCGCCGTAACTTTTTATCTTCATTATTTCAAACCTACTAACCTCTCTTATTGAGAAAATATTCTTTCTTTGTTTTTCTATCAACCATCATGTGACTTTCTTAGATTGTCATTACCATGTCCCATAACAATTTTGCTTTTTCCTTTATATGCCCTAAGCTTACTTAACAAGGCTTTCTCCTCATCCTTTAATGAGACTTTAGACATTTAGTTTTCTAAGGTCTCTTAAATGACACGAATATTTTTCAACTTTGTAAGGGTTGGTTCTTTGGCCCAGTCCAAGTTGCAATGACAATGGCATTATATTCTGGCCACAAGTTATGAATAATGATCCTCCTCAATCTAGTCCCCATAATTGCATTTTGAGGATCTAATTTTGAAATTTCTTCACAAAGGGATTTAACTTTTGTAAAATACTTGCTTACCGATATATTTTATTGCAAGATTAATTAGAGCTCTTTTTCTAACCATTGAAGCTTTGCATCATTCACCTTAGTAAATAGAGTTGCTAGACTATCCCAAACCTCATTAGGTGTTTTTGCACCCTTGATGCTTTGCTAGCTTTAATCTTCCATTTATTTAATTCTTTAGTGTCCGTAGGTGGTGTGGTGGTGTTGTTGCCAACAATACTCCATTAGTTTTATCCAACCAAGTAGTATTGTATTCGCAAGCTCCAATTATTATAATTAGAGCTATTAAGCTTTTTAATTGTACTTGTTGAACACACAATATTTTCTATTATAACTTGGTGATGCCCAGCACTTAACCAAGTTAATTTGGTCATAAACCAACTAGATTTAAACAAGTAGAATTTTTACAATGCAATCTTTTGGTTACAGACTAACCTAGCTCTGATACTACTTATTAAATTTTATTTAAACAAGTGGAGGACTAAATTGAAAAAGTCAAAGACTTATTGTATTAATTTAATTTTTTTTTACAACTCACACATACACTTTAACTTCACTCATACCACTAACAATTCACACACTAGCCTTGTTATCACTCACACGAAGCACACACTTCACTCTTTTTAATTGTTTTCCCACACACCTATTATGGAGCTCGGTTCCTTTTATACTCGTTTAAGGTTGGTTGTTAATTGACTTAGACTTTCTTTATAATTATAGATAATGTTAATCAAAATATTAGGGAAACTATAATAAATATTATGTGTATAAGATGGGAGGCTTCTAAAGTAATCAAGAGGGAGTCGGTGTCTTTTTAACATTATAGTCTAAGAAATAGCTCTCATCGTATGGAATCCTTTCCTAGGTAAGCCAATTTCATCCTTTAGGAATTAAAATCGAACCAAGTAAGTCTTTCAATATTCAAAATCAAACTAAATATGCCCTAAATTAAAATAAAATATTATACCTCTTTTCATTACATTAGCATGATTAGGTCACGTCCTATTTCTTGTTAGCATTTCAATTTGTTGCAAGTCTAGGCGTTGAAGAGTAAACTGGATATTAAGCTTATGAATGGTTAAATTAAGATTTACTTGATCCATTAAAGGATACAATTGGCTCAATCAAATTGTGCAAGGCTTAATTGACTATTTAAAATGACTTAATTGACTATTAAAATAAATTGAAGGGCCTATTTAACAATTTTCCACTTTATTTTTTTAGTTTTGAACATGTTTTTTGCAAGTGTTCCAAGTTCCAACTACTTGAAAAAAAAATACTCCAATAATGTAAAATAAATTTTCATCATTTTTTCTTTTTATTTATTTAATTTCCTTTATTTTTCCCATTGCATAATATGTGGAAGTTCATATTAAATCAAAAGAAAAAAGGGAATAAACAAAAGGAGTAAAGACAAAAAATAACAATTTCAAGGTGTGTAACAATGGACTTTCCTAAAGGAATAATTGTTTCATTTTGTAAATAGTTACAAGCACTTAACCTTTAACATACAATTAAATCTTATGTTTTTTTTGTCTACACACAAAAAATGGCTCTTGAAGCCTTTTATAGTTTTCTAGAAATCCTTGATAGTTCGATTTAGTTTTCTGCAGTAAATTAACTCTAATTATGATCTAGGAGAAATTAAAAGTTCAAATTAGTTTGAACACAGATTTTATTTGATACTAACTGCTAGCAATCGTAAATTGAATGGGCAATCAAACTTGTGAATGTCCATTTGATTCCTTTTGAACTCAAGTAGAAAATGGGTGTTTGATTTTTAAATGGTTGTTTCATAAGTGCAACAGGTGTTCATATGCCTTAAACAAGCATTCTATTTGGTGAACGACCATTTGTGGCCTCTAGACATAAAATCACATTTTTCCAACATAATCAATAGGCATTTAGATTTGCAAACAAGCGTTCACTAATTCTGGACTTAAATCAATTTTTGTTCAACATTTTCAACAACTGTTGGGTATAGTGAATGAACATTGGATGTTGAAAATGTCCAAAAATTTCATGCCATTTTCAATATTTAAAAGACAAAAGATCAAGTAAGATTTCATTTAAGTAATGTGCATGCATTATGGTAACTTACAATTTAAACCACAATTTAGTGAAAGTTCAATACGATAAATCTAAAAGTTAAAGTAGACTAAATTTTGAACCAAGCTTCTTTTTGACAAGTTACTCAAATTATCATGCATACTACTTGCACTATTAGGCTCATGTTGGTCTAACACTTAAATAGTTATGTGTCTGTATCCTTTATGAGTGCTTTCAGAGCTAAGCCTTTAGCTCTTAGAAGTAATACCACTTCACACATACATAGGAAGACTCCATCCAGAATGTCTTCATAATTTGGCATTCCGTCAATAAATCATTTATAGTATATTAAGAATTGATCAACCTCCTTTGCTTCTAGAGGTACCAAGCATTGAACTCAAAACTTGATGTTGTATTAAGCACTGAGTTGAGGTTCCATTATTATTGATTATGTTTAATAGGCTTGAGGCCCATCCTCCATGATGTTTTACAAACCAAGTTTCTTGCTAATCTTTTTATTAGATGATCAACTAAGTTTTGACTTAATATGATAAAATCAATTGAAATTACTCTATTTTGAGATCAAGTCTTTCATATAACCATGTCTAAGTCCAATATGCCTAGACTTTCCATTATATATGTGACTATAAGCTCTTGCAAGTGATGTTTCACTATAAAAATGGACATAAAATGGTGTTATTAGCTTTGGCCATAAAGGGATCTCATATAGTAAATCCCATAGCCATTCCACCTCTTTGCTAGCAAAAATAAGCATTACAAATCTCAATAGCCATGGTGGAGTCTGTTATGCAAGTTTATTTCTTAGAATCCCAAGAAACTGCACCACCTACAATCAAAAATACCCACCCATTAATTGATGAATGATCTCCTTTATTTGTTATCCAACTAGCATCTGAGTATCCCTCTAAAATTGAAGGATGGTCCACATAATTAAGCCCATAATCCTTTATTTTCTTTAGGTACTTTAGGATTTTTTTTAATTACTTATGAATTTACTAAGCTTTCCGACAAGAAAAGCTTTATCCAGCCTAATACATGTCATTGCATACCTTAGATATCCAATTATTTTGGCATATTCCAATATTAAGCCACTAAATTTGCATTATTCCTAATTAATTTCATACTAGGATCAAAGAATTGAAGCAACATTACAATCTTGATAATTGAAATTTGCTAATATTTTCTCAATGTACTAAGATTGGAAAAGGATTATACATCCTTTCTCCCTAATTATTCTTATACCAAGAATCGCATTTGCTCACCTATGTCTTTCATAGCAAAGCTAATTGATAGAAACCTTTTGGTGACAACAATTTGTTTAAGTTCAGTCCGATAAATGAACATGTACGTCATCCACATAGAGACATATTATTAAACCCTCATTACCATTGAGCTTGTTATAAATGCACTCATTTAAACCATTTATTTAGTAACCATTAGCAAATACAACTTCATCAAATTTTTGATGCCATTATTTAGGTAATTGTTTAAGTCCATACAAAGACTTTACTAACATACACAGCTTTCCCTTTTGTCCTTGTACAACAAACCCTCAGGTAACTTATCGGTGTCTAGTAAGTGTACTATATCAATTAGTAATATAAAAAAACTGAATTAAGTCCCTCAAATATCATATCCAAGGGATTGAAAAAAAATAGAGTTTTAAAATAGAAATTATGTAAAAGAATTCCCAAGTTTGATTATGTTTCTTGATTAAACTAAATTAATTAAGCAACTAAGTAATTGAAATAGAAAGTAAAGTCTAGAATTAATAAAAAAACATAAATTAACTAGATTGATAAAAATTAATTATTAAAAATCTTTTGCTAAAGGAAATATCCTTTGCGCTTCTTACTGAAATCGACTCTATTCAAAATAATATAAATTCGTTATGAAAAATTGAACTAAATTCGGTCTCTTATTCAGAATATCATTCTAGAAAATTAGATTCTCTGATTAAGAACAATCTAATAACTAGCATAAATTTCGATTTTAATTCTTAGATCTTAATTGAATATCTTTTCAAAACATGCAATTTGCAATCTATTCATAATTCAAATATCTTTAACCTAATAACACTCATGATCATAAAATTCGTGTCTCAATTTTTAGAATACAAGACCACTGTTGCACACAATCAAATATGAATCAAAATATAATAAAAAATATAGATGAGTAAAGGATTGATGAAATAACAAAACTTGTGTTGAATTAAAGCTCAATTAAGAGTCAACACAGTAGAAAAACGAGGGTTCAATGCTCCCTCAACAAAAGAAAGAATCTACTTGCTGTTCATTATTAAAATTAAATAAACGAATGAAAAACCAAATACTATACTCATGGATTAAGCTTTGACTTTGGTCTTTTGCTCTTGAAAAATTAGAAAAAGAAAGCTTGAAAATAACCCTAAGTAATGCTCTCTTAAGCTATAAAATTGTACTTGAATAAAAGCCTAAGTTCAAACTTAAAGAAAAATAGCCTAACTACTTATATCTAATCAAAAAAACTCTAAAAGACCTAAAGAGTATGAAGTCCAGCTGCCATTAGGTCTTCTTTTTTTGCTTAAAGTCTTCTTATTTCATGCAAAAGTGCAAACCAACCCTGTGGAGACACTTTCTGTCCCAACCAGGTTAGTTAATTCTACCCATGATGTTTATAAGTGACCGGACCGAGACACTTCTCATCCTACCTGGGTTAGTAGCTTCTGTACTGAGTGTCAATTCTTCAAATGACCTGGCTGAGCTAGACACATTCCAGCTCAGCCGGGTTGATCTTCAAATCTGCAATATTAACACAAATTAACTCCAAATTCCATCATTTCAAAGCACACACAACTTAAACATAAAACACATAAAATCAACAGTAAGTGAACTCCAAAATTTAAAACACATAAAAAATAGGCATAATTTGGAGATATCAAATTATTTAGAAATGATGTTTCTAAATCCATTTGATGAATTATTAACTTGTGAATTAAATATAGAGCATTGAGCGCTTTAATGGTAGCGATTCTTGTTACTGGAGAATATGTATCAAAATAATCGATAGCATGTTTTTGGGTAAAACCTTTAGATACCAACTGAGCTCTAAACTTGTTTATGGTTCCATCCACCTTCATTTTCTTTGAAAAATCTATTTGAATCCAATTATCTTGGACCCACATTTGGTTTCCCATAATGGAATCCATCTCATCATTGATTGATTCTTTCCAAAAAAAGTGCATCATGAGACTTTACTCTTTCTTTCTTTAAATAAATGTTTTCGGGTCAACTTCTGTATTAAAGCATATGTTTCTTTTGATTTTAGGAATGGCATATGTCCTTTTAATTTTAGAAAAAGGTTTCTTGGCAAGTTCAGTTAACACATGTATTGCATTTTTCATTTTTTTAAAGTATGGTATAAGATCTAACTTAACCATATCATGCAATCTATTAAAGTTAACATGTCCAAGCCTATAATGCCATTAGAATTCAGATTCAATAATATAATTAAAAAAATCTTATTATTAAAATAAAAAATGGCTGCATTAAGCTTAAACATACCATTACTAAGATAACCTTTCCTAATTAACAAACATAGCCCTTTTGAACAATACAAAATTATTTACCTGAAAGACAAGTTTGAATGTAAATTGTTCAACAAACTACTGCATACAAGAATTTGTATGAACTTTGGTACACAATAAACATTAGTTAAAGTCAAAGTCTTTCTATGAGTGAACTTAATGCACATTTTTAATTTCCATAACCTTTGTTATAGAAAAGTTTTCCATGCACATAAATGTGTCTTCTTACACTGGTTTTATGGATTTAAAAAATTCCTTTTTGTTGGAAACATGTTTTGTGGCACCAAAATCAATCCACCTGAGTTCAAAGAACATAACCACTAAATTATCATTTTATGCATTTGATGATCCCTTATCTTTCCTTTTCTTGAGGAATTGACAGTCTTTCTTAACATGGCCTAGCTTCCCATAGAAAAATAGTTTCCTTTAAGCTCATTCTTTCCTTTTTGCCACCCACCATTGAAATTAGGCCTTTTTCTTAGAAGTATTCTTCTCTTCCACCATACACATAGAAATCTAGAACTTTTAGTTCCTTTTGTGTACAAAATTATTCTTTAATACATAAGTATTTGGCCAAATGCTCAAACGGTATATCTTCCCTTTTGTTCTTAAGACTTCCTTTGAAATCTTTACATGATTAGGGTAACTTATCAAGAATGATAGATGTAAATATAAAATCATCCATACCTATAGAGTGAAAATGATAATTATTTAACATTCTCTCCAACTTATATAGTTTTTCTATCACCAATCTATCATCAGACATTTTATATTGATCAAAGCAAATAAATGGAAATTATTTACTTGTGAAGTCTTCTTACATATATCTAGTCTCTAACCTCTACTATAGTTTCTTTTCCATAAGGACTTAATGGTAGATGTAAAATAGAGAGTTAGACATTGCATTGAAAATGTATCCTCTAGCAACTTCATCATCTCGCTCAAACTTCTTCCTCTAAATTTCAACCATAATTTTGTTTGTTATTTCTATAGGTTTTTGTGTATTCAAGATATACACCACTTAAAGAGAAACCAAAAGGAACTGAACTTTTTTTTCCATCTATAGAAGTTTCCTCCATCGAACTTTTCAATTTGATGAAATTGGTAACCAATTTCCTCAAATTTTGGATAGCGTCCATTGATTTACATCAAAGAAAATAAGGAATAAAAGAAAAGAAGTAAAGATCTAGAATAACAATTTCATGTCATGTCACTGCTTTTGGACTCAAACCAATTTTCTTTCAACAATTTCAACAACAGTTGGGAATAGTGAGTGGTCGTTGGATATTGAAAATGTCCAATAATTCAAATAAACTATTAATAAATTGTTTGAAATTTCTTACTCAAATCATATTCTCATTAATCAAGCTAATGGCATGCCATGTAAAAAACAAAAATATTCAAGTAGTTATTAATTATGTAAATGTAATATTTTTTGTAATTTATTTTTCTACATGACAACATTCTATTGGCTTGGTCCATAAATAATCTCATGTCCTTGATTTAAATAAGAATTTTTCTCAATTGTTTTAGATATCACCTTTAGTTTTTTATATTAATTTCTTCTGAGTGCCTTCTTTGGAGGCATGGGTGCTTATACTACTTATACTATTATTTACCGGGCCTCACATGTTCCTTTGCCAAAGCCCAGTTCCATGCCTACAATTCGATCATACTAGAGGACACGGGGAGATGCAACCGTCACATTTTTTTACAAGATTAGCCAACCTACTAGAGTCCCATTCTATCATGCCATCTGATATAAGCCGCCTACCAGTCATAGTCAATATATCAATTATGTCAGAGTACCAATAGGCACCCATGTGCCTCAATACCTGTACCAAACATACACTATAAATAACTTTACCTTTGAAGGCTCCAGTTAATACTACTTAAGACATCACTCTACAATTTTTCTCTCTAAATATTTACTAACTTAATCATCGGACTAACTTAAGCACCAGAGTGTTTATTCCAATCGGACTGGACACTCTTTCTTGCAGATCTTACCTGGCAAGCCAATCCAATGGGATTCTCTACTCTCCCACTCTTACTCTCTCTCCTTAGATATTCTTTATAATATTAGGTGGGAATTAAACTATTATTAATTTGAAAAAAATCAAAATAGAAAATTTCAACTATTTGACAATTATTATTGATAACGAAAATTATTTTTATCAAAATATGAATAAATTGTATTATTTATTTTTATTTTTTTGCTTTGCAACACATCAATTTGGTGACAAAATAAAATGTTGCAACAAATGTTAAAAAAAACCATGTAAAAAAACTTGTAAGGACTTGGCCAACTTTAAGATTTATATAAGTAAACACTAAGAGCTTGTTTTGCATAAAATTTCTTATGATATACGATAGCTAGTAGATAAGCTCATAATTAGACCCAATAAATGGATCAAATCAGGGGTGAATTTCATCCATGATCACTGAAATAATGACTTATTATGCGAAAGTAATTGACTTATTTTTTGCGATTTAAATATTACTAAACTTATCACCTTTTTGTAGAAAAATCATTTTGATCGATTTCTGATGATGCCCTTTCAGGAATGCTGATGTAGCATGTCACATCATATGTCTGGACATACGTGACATGACACATCAGTAGCCACATCATCATAAAAAGCCACATCAGCGAGCCACATCAGCATGTCCCACCTATTGAAATAAATAAATAAATAAATAAATAGTAAAAGAACATGTGTCAAATGGATCACATATGGAAATTGGGGCCAAATCAATTTTGATACCACTTGCAACGGGTCATCCACCCAAATGCCCATTTGCTAAGGTAAGGGGCGTCCAAACTTATAAACCCATGCCCCTCCCTTTGTCTTTCCGATGTGGGATATGGAAAGGGATAAAAAAGCTTGAGAAGATGATGAGATATGATTTTTTTTTTTACTTTCTTAACCTTTGAATTCATCACATAAACATCATTTATTTCTTTAACCATTTCATGGGATGTTTATGTGATGGTTAAAGCAAGAAAAATGATATTTATATGATGAATTCAATGGTGAAAAAATAATATCCCATCACATAAAAATCACATGAATTCAAAGCTTGAGAAGATTATGAGATATGATTTTTTTATTATTTTTTCACCTTTGAATTCATCACATAAATATCATTTTTTTTGCTTTAATCATTACATAAACATCCAATGAAATGGTTAAAGCAAAAAAATGATGTTTATGTGATGAATTCAAAGGTTAAGAAAGCAAGAAAAATCATATCTCTTTATCTTTTCAAACTTTTTTATCCCTTCCCATATCCTACATCGGAGAGATAAAGGAAGAGGCATGGATTTATAAGCCTGGATCCCCTCACCTTAGCAATATGGGTATTTGGATAGATGGCCCATGGCAAGACAATTGACTCTTACCCGAATTCCACTTGTTCACTTCATATTTGTTTATTTCAACAGGTGGGGCATGCTGATGTGGTCGGCTTCTTGTGGTGATGTGGCATGCCACTTCAGCATTCCAACGTGCAACGTCAGCATTCCAACGTATCACGTCAACATTCCAGCAAGGTCGATCAAATTGATTTTTCTGCAAAAATGTGATAAGTTCAGTAATATTTAAGCTATAAAAAATAAGTCAATTATTTTCGCATAATAAGTTGTAAGTTCAGTGACTATGAATAAAATTGACCCATCAAATTAGATCATAATACAACTGGATCAATTTTAAACGAGTTATGATTCGAATGGAGAATGGCATGATCCATACAGGTTAACGTTAAACCAGTTATCACATTGGGTCATAAAAAATTATGATATTATTTTTTCACTTTTTTTTATTGGGATAATATATAAAATTTTCCTTAAACTATCATCAATTAACATATTTTATTCCTAAACTAATTGCGTGTTAGATTACCTCCCAAAACTTGTTGAAAATATCAAATTAACTACTCAAACTTGTTTAAAATGTAAATAATACCTCCTATATTATTAAAAATATTAAATTATCATCATAAACTTGTTAAAAAATGACAAATTATGCTCATGTTACTGTTTACCGTGTATTTTTCATGTATTTTTTTTTAAGTGTTACTATAAGAAGGTGATATGATATTTTCACTAAATTTAAGGGAGTAATTTAATACATAACTAGTTTAGAAAAAAATCTATTAAATGGTGATAATTTAGGTGGATATTTATATATTAACTATTTTTAAAAAATTTTCATTAAAAAATTATGAATGTATAAATTATAAAAAGTATTTTTATATTTACATTAAATAAAAATTTATAAAAATATAAAATTATTCGAGCAAAATACATAACGGGTCATATTGGATATTTTGGCAGTTAAATGGGTCAAATTTATAGGTCAGGTGGATCAAATTTTGACATGACATGACATTGGAGAAAGTTATAAATTCGTTTTATGTGATAAGGTCATAATATATTTTTAGTTTTAAATAGTTACTCAAATGCTAATGTACTTTAATTCTAAAGATAATTAATAAAGAATATATCAAAATACAATTTTTAAATATTTTAATTTGTCAAATTCTTTATATATATATATAAAAAAAAGACAATTAGTAATCTTAAAGGAGAAAGACTCCGAAAACCAATTTAAAGACATTGACTTTGCCATGTGTATATGTATAGATATTAGACATGCGACTAGAAGATAATATTTTTATTTGTAATCCATAACTTGCACTGCAATTTATATAATAATAATCGCTAAAAAAATATACCCAATTTTTAAAATTATGATTAAAAAAGAAAAATAATTACGAATAAGAGAGTCAATATATGTTTACTATCTCTTAATTGATTATTGCATCCTATAGACCATAGTTGTTAAAATCAGACCGAACTGGCCGGTTGAACCGGTTTAACCACGAACCAATAGGCCAGTCGGTTGGTTCAACTACTGAAAATCGAATTGGTAAAAAATCAGATTGAACCGGATAAAATCGAATTGTTTGCTAAAAAGTGTAAAAAATTTTTTTTTGTATATTTTCACACACACACACACACACACACACACACACACACACACACACACATATATATATATATATATATATATATATATATATATATATATATATATATATATATTTATTTGAAAAAATTAGCATTTTAAATTTTAAGTATATCACTTAATAATTTAATATACTTATTATATTTTTGATTCATTGTAATCAAATATATATATATATATATATATATTTAAAAAGATAAATATTTTAAATTTTAAAATATCACTTAATAATTTAATATACTTATTATCTATTTAGATCATTGTAATAGTATATTAAATTATTAAGTAATATCTTTAGAATTTAAAATACTAATTTTTTCCAAATATATAAATAGTAAAAATTGAATATATATATATATATATATATATATATTAAATTTTATTATTTATTTATAAGAAAAATTAGAATTTTAAATTCCAAAAATGTCACTTAATAATTTAATATATTTATTATCTATTTGAATTTATTGTAATTAAATATAATTATACCCATATATGCAAGGTTAATATTTTTTGTGTTTACTTCATCAGTACTCCATCTAAACATAAAAATTATTTTCATGATATGATTGTATTTTTATGTTTATAACAAATATATGATATTCAAAAATTCATAATTAATCACTTGTAATAATAAAATTAAAATTTTATTTTGTAATTTATTATTAGAATATTTGTGATATATATTTAATATTTGATGAATATTTTTTAAATTTTTATACAATAATATTTAAAAAATTATAATAATTATAATCTAATATAAAAATTTAGTGATTTAAAAATGGATGTTGCCTAAAAGTATTTAGATAGAGATGAGAACATGCATGCAACTACTAATTGAGGATGAGGAAGAGGATAAATATTAATTAATTGTCATTTAATTAATTTTACCAAATTCTTTTTCTTTTTCCTCATCCTCAATTAGGATAAATTTAAAGTTATTATATATGTTTTCCTTAAAAATTATATATTCATTAAGAATACGAGAATTAAAATTCAATAAACATATATTAATTCTCCCTCATCTTTCTCTTTTACTAAATTTATATTTGTATTTTTCAAATTTCTGTGTATTTTTTCTTTTTTTAAACCTCTATAATAATTTTCAGATTGGTATATCTCTATTTTTTAATTTTATTTGTTGTCTTTTATTTATATTTGATTTTTTTGGTATTTTTTGTTTCAATAAATTCAAATCTAAATTTTTTTATTTTAGATTTAATTTTCGTATTTGCTCAGATCTTATTTATATTTTTATAGATCTGGTTCCAATAAACTCATATCTGAAATTTTTTTATTTTAGATTTGATTTTCGTATTTATTCAGATCTTATTTTTATTTTTATAGATTTAATTTGTTTAACTAATATCGAATACAATTTAAATTTTTGTTATGTAAGTTTGTACTCCAAATTTGAAGGTTATTGTCTTCTTTTATGGAAATTTTTTTTATTCCGGAATAAATTTTTCTATGGACAACAGATAAATTGAATTTTTCACTTAAAGTCAGATTATCCGCATCATATTACCATCACTACAAAAAAAAAATTATTTAGCAACGAAAATTAGCAACAGAACCAATGATTTCTTATTTGACAATTGCTATTTTTTAGCAATGATTTCTTATTTGACAGTTGTTATTTTTTAGTAACGAAAATTGAATTCTATTGCTAAATTCAACCAATGTAATATTCAATGAATTTGTCAAAATTAGAAAATATTAATACCGTTGCTAATTTTAGCAACTGATATTACAATTTCTGTTGTTAAATTCATCCACCAATAAAAAAAATATCACGACGGTGCAGTCCATCGCTTCAAATTATTATCCCCAGTCAACTAAAACTTTAATTACAAATATATATGCATATTTGATACAATATTCTCAGCCGAATTTAATAATAGTTCACAATTTACATGCATGGGTCTAAGCAAATATATAAACCAAACATGAAAACCAGTAGTAAAATAGACAATAAAGAAATGATGCAAAAATACATTTCAATTACAATCAGAAGAAGCTTGCATTGAAATATAGATAAATGCTCAAAAGTATATCCAGCTCAAGTTCTATTACAATATAACCATTAAAGAAGTCCTAAACCAAAAGATGATTCCCAAAGGAAAAAAAAAAAAGAGTAAAAACAACCCAGTTATCTCAAAAAGAAAAAAGAAAAATGCTAGATAATATTCACCCTGCATCCAGAATTTCCTGATCCACAAAATGACCCATCTTTCACCTTATGCCTGCATGTAATCAAAACATATGGTTATAACTATTAATCATATAAATTTGCACCGGGGGCAGCAAAAGGATTAGCCTTTTTCATATAAATCAGTACCCAATGCTATTTACCATCATGAAGTTTCTCCTTATTGGAGAAATATAACTATTGACTATTATTTCAGCTCTAATTTAAATCAACTGCATCAGAACCAGGAAACTGAAATTTTAATTTCTAAACCTATGCTGTAAGACTATTGTCATATGATAGATTTTCAATGCAATTAATTCTGATTTAATGAATAGCATATTCAATTACTCTTAGAGAGTTGTTATTGTGTATTCGATTTTCCTTATGTGCTTACTTGAGTCTGTGGTTTTTAGATTTGCAAAACTATTAGTTTAAAACCCGCATAGCTGTTCCCAAGTAAGAATGGGGAAAGATATAAAGTCAGCACTCAAGCCATCTCTATATAACAGCATAAATAATTTATACTAATAATTAATCAATACAACCACCTCATTATAAAAGAAGCAATGCTAAATTTAATAAAATATAAATACTTTTAATGTTAAATGAATGAAATTAACTTATTTATTTATAATTATATTGAATTTCCACATGAACAAAGAATGAAATAGCTTTTATTGACGTGGCAACTAAAAAAATGCCATAAGAAAAATAAAGAGATTGAAAATTGGAGAATTGAGACTTTACAGCAAGAAGTGGTTTGTATTCAGTTAAGTGGAGAGTTTTAAGAATAATGAAATTATAAAGCATAGAAAATAAGTTATAAACAGTTGTCAAGCAAATGCTGGTCCCATTTAATTATGGTTAAGATTCAAAACCGCTCTAATAACAAGTAACTAATAATAGTTTAGTATTGGTCCATTCCAGCTTAGGGAATTCCATTAGAAAACAGTAATTCAAAAGCAGTTTAGTAAGAAAAACAATATTACAGTACATCGAAAATTTCTCTTAGCCTTCCACTTCTATAATTTCTAACATGTAAACCCTGCTTTTAACCAAAAAGTAATGACTGCTTTTAACCAAACAGAAAAAGAGAAATCAGGAAAAGAAATAAATATCCACAAGTGCCAATAACTACTGCAAAAAAATTGAGCGGCACAAGGTGGATTGGTTGATTTGAATGAATGAAAAGTGACACTTAAAATAGATGATCTTCATGGGGAAAATACATGTGGAAGTTTAATTGGATGTGAAACTAGCTTGGAGAATATTTTGAATGGAAATCCATGGCATTAATAATTTTGGTATCCAAAATAATACCAGCAATTCCCAGGACTCCACCAAAGAAATCATATGACCTCAGAATTTTCAGATAGACTATTCTAAATATTAGTCGTTGGCTGCAACAACCATTCAGATAGACAAGTGTCCTACCTGATATAACTCAAAATATTTCTAATTACACAATATTTTAGCCTAATCCTCTTCTAATGATTTCTCATTCAACTCAATGCCTATTAACTTGTAACAATCAATAATTGGTGCCAAAACGTTAAGTATAAAAGATAATAAACCATATCAAGTTAAAATGATTTGGCCATTCAAATAGAAAATTTCTATTTTCTAACGATATGTATGACCATTCAGTTTTCTATTTACCTGCACAAATTCTACCAACAGTAGAAATGGTTTTAACAGGGTAAAGTCCACGAAGAGTCTCAGCACCAAGAAGAATTGCATCACTTCCTGAAAAAAAGAAAAAAAAAAAAAAGAAAGAGAGAGAGGAAGGTTCAGATTATGAATGTTATACTTGTACATTAAGTAAGCAAAAACTGCACAATCAATGAAAAATATCCAGAAATATTCAACAATATAGTTGTCAAATCAAATTTTGAAGTTAGAATCAAAATCCTCAATCCCTGAATTGAGAATTGAACTATGAGAATCAATATAATTTCTCATAATTAATTTAAAGAACACACATCCCAGAGATTAATATGACTTGTTTTGTCATATGCACTCTGCAAAGTGAAGCAAATGAAAGTCTTTGACCCACCATAATTATTTATCTAGCAAAGAAATGCATATAAAAACTCAACAAGTTTGAAAGAGTACAACGCATTAATTTAATAAAAAAATATAAACATCTATATTGCAGGTTATGTAGCCATAAGGAAAAATAAAAGGTTGAGGACCATTACTTATAAGGGAATATTGGAACAGCAGGGGAATAACAGAAATTAGTAGAAGACTAAAATGTATGCATCAATAATAGTGGCGGGGCTATGATATTGCATTTTGAATATTTTTCTTCTTTATAAATACTATATGTTAATTTAGAATAACCCTGGGAGGGAGTTTCAGGGCTTTTATTGTAGTAAAATTTAAGTTAAATTTCAATTTTAGACCTAGTGGATCCTTCATGACCGATGAGGGGGAAATAATGTACTTGATTGTTTTTTGTTCTGTATCAATTCACTTGATTCAACAACAACACAGATGCATTTGCCATTCACCCTATGAGTTCCAATCATAAAGGTTGAAAATTGAATAATAAAATTCCAGCGGCAAAGGCTATCAAAAAGCAACACAAGCAAACAATCAGAAGTCCTTAATGCTACATCACAGGGATGCATGAACCATCTAAAAACCAGCCGGACTAAATGGCGCTAACAATAACTGAAGTTTGTTTAACAATATAAGAGACTTGCCTTCTCCGAAGGGAGATCTATACCCAAATTCCCAGGGGAAAAAATAATGCCATCAGCTTTTTGTAATATCTCATCATCAAAATGGGTTAATCCCTGGAAATAGAAATTACAAATTATTAAATAAAGCCATCACTTTTAGTTGGAAATCAAATAGAAAATAGTATTAATGAAGTAATGAAGAAAGAATATGCAACTCACTGACCTCTACATTTTCTATTTTGGCAAAGATTTGTGTTTGACAGAGATCACCAAGCTTAGAAAGGAACTCACGAGCCTGCATTACAGTCCAAAAAAGACAGTCACAAAGGTTATCCATCCAAACAATTTGACTATATATTACATGGTAAACAAAACTAGAAGCTAGTATGCTGAGGAGAAAAATGGTTAACACATAACGCACCTGGCGGACATCTTCTGCATGACGAGTATAAGACAAAGAGATGAAGTCAATTTTGTTTTGAACTCTCCATGAACTTATAACCTGAAATTGAAACATCAGAAAGAGGGCCTAATAAAAGAAGGCAAGGAAACCTAAGAACTCAAAGCTCTTGGATTATATCATTTCTTAAAGTAAATAAGTTAGAAGCATGACTGACCTCCTTATCTTTATCAGAAACGGTAGGCAATTCAATATGAATTTGTGAGGCATGAAGAGTAAATGATGACCCTGCCAAGGTTGCCGAGTTCTTTACCACACGGATCACATCATCGCCTTTCACCTCAGACACCTATTCGGACCAGTAAAAAAAAAAATCAATAACCATGAATAAGGTTAACTAAGTAGCCAAACAAGCTATTGCAAACCAGTTTGGCTTCCAAAAGAATTCTAATTTGTGCATGTGCATCAATATAATGGTGTATTGGTGTTCACAAAAAACCACTAGAATCAATAACTAAACCGACATCAAAGATTTGCAGGTAGATCAATGAAAGAAGCAATCAAGAACAAAAATTTAAGCACATAAAAGAGAAAAATCCATAAAGAGGAAACCCCATACCTTGTTTAAAGCCACCACAACAGAGAAGGGGAGAAGAGCTCCGGTGAAAAATGGAGGCCGATAGAAGAAGGTACCGGGCTAGGGAGAGTGAGAGGATGAGGGAAAGGGACTGCGAGGCTGGGAGAAAAGCAAAAACATGGAAAGGAAACTATTTATACCCAGGCAATGGAAATTAATTCCGGAAATCACATTCCATTGCTAAAATAGCAACGGATGTATTAGCAACGAAAATCACATCCGTTGCTATTTTAGCAACCGAATTTTATTTATGTTGGTAATTTTCGTTTCAAAGGTATTAAATATTTTTCATTTTTAACGACGGAATATTACCATTTTTATTTTTGTTGCTAAATTTAAAAACCCCAACCAATTTTACCAACGGATTTTTTTCCGTTGATAAATTAGCAACGCAAATAATTTCGTTACTATTTTTTCGTTATTACTTTGACATGTTCTTATAGTGCATTATCCACTATTTTGCTTGAATAAGTTAAGAGATATAATACAACAATTTCATTAGTTTCGTGTATCTTATATATTTTTAAATTTTATAAGTTTACTTGTAATTTTTAGATGTATTTTTATTTTATTAATGAAGGTTTAATTTGCATTAAAAAAATTGAGTGAAAGCCTAAGAAATAAAGAAAAATAATAATAAAAAAGAGTTTCAAACTCGTACAATTTCATAAAACAATCTTTATGTTGAAACTAATAAATACACAAATACTATATAAAAAAGGAAACCAATAAATACACAAATGCTATAAAAAAAAAGGGGGAAGAAGAAGAAGAAGAAATTATGATTGTAATTAATGCCATAACTTACAAATTTTTATCGTTTTACCAATTAGTAACCGTCAACCTGCATATGAAAAAAAAAATCAAAATGCATATTGGTAAAAAATAATTAATTGCAGTGATTCATGGAAAAATCAAGGAAACAAAAAGCTTACAAAGAACTTGACAAGCTTCAATATTTATATAAGCAGTCACTAAGAATATGTTTTGCATCAAATTTCTTATGGATATAGGATAGCATTTTTATAAGCTCATAATACTTGAGAAATTATAATTTATTTTTTATGTGACAAAATCATAATATTTTTTTTTTAGTTTTAAACTGCTACTCAAATTCAATATACTTTGGAATTGTAGATAATAAATAGTGAATATATCAAAATACAATTTTTAAATATTTTAATTTGCCAAACTGATAAGAAGATAGATAATTAATTATTTTAAAGAAGAAAAACTCCTAAAACCAATTTAAAAGAATTGACTTTACTCTGTGTGTGTATGTGTATATATATGTGTGTGTGTGTTCAATTACAATTTATATAATAATAATCTATAAAAAAATATCCAATTTGCAAAATTATGATTAAAAAAATAATTAAGAATACGAGAATTAATATTTATTTATTATCTCTCAATTAATTGATTATTTTATCCTATGGATCATCAACTTGCAAATCCCATATGAGACATGCAATTAGCAGATAACTTTTTATTTGTAATCCGTAACTTGCAATGCAATTTATATAAAAATAATCAATAAAAACCTATTCAATTTGAAAAATTATGATAAAAAATTAAGAATACGAGAATTAATATATGTTTATTATCTCTTAATTAATTAATTATTGTATCCTATGTACCATTAATTTACAGACCCCACTAATACAGCCGCACGATGCGGTAATATATGTAACTAAAGGGTCAAATAGACTCCTTAAAAATTTCCCGATATTCAATTATTGCTGCCATTTTTCTTATAAGAAGAAACATCAATCAAACCCCATGGTACCCTGAGAGGTTTCATCGTCCAGCAATAGCTCTCATCACATGGATGCCTTTCCTTGGCAAGTCAATTCACCCTTTAAGAATTAAAATCAGACTCAATAAAAGTACAAATTACTGATCATACAACTAAACAACAATAATGTTATGATATCATTTTTCATCTTGCTCTTGTAGCAAGCTTTTCCCCCTTACTTCTGTAGTAAGTCTTTGTTTATTCCCTGAGGTTTATTCCTTCCCTTTACAGGCTTCTACGTCAGAGACTGAAGACATCACTGAACGTTGTGAGAAAGTCACTTTAGAAGAGGATTTATATGATGGTTTTGTGCTAGATGATGAAGATTTTATTGATGAAAAAAAAAAGATCTATATCTATGTCTCATTGGCAAAATTATTTCGAATAGATCTATTAACTTTGCAGTGTTCAAAGCTACAGAGGTTGAGGCCTAGCAACCTGGTAAAGGTATTGAAATTTAGAAGTTAACTCCCAAACTTTTTAGCTTTCAATTCTTTCATGAAATCGATATGAATATGGTTCTAAATGATGGACTTTGGTCCTTTGAACAAAAATTGCTTGTGCTAAGAAGAATGAAGATTGGCCTTCAACCGGAAAACATAGAATTGTATGCGATGAATTTTTGGGTGCAATGTTGCAACCTACCTATTGGTTATTGAACTAAACGTATTGGTCGAAATATAGAAAATCAATTAGGTTTTTTTATTAAGATTGATCCAAAAAGCCTAGATGGTAACCTAAAATCTTTTATGCGTATTTGAGTTACACTAGATATAAGAAAGCCCCTAGGAATCGGTTGAAAGTGAAGAAACGGGGTGGTGACTGGGTGATGATATCTTTCAAGTATGAGAGGCTACCAAGTTTTGTTTTCTATGTGATATTATTGGTCATCGGAAGTAGTTTTGCAATAATAGATTTGAAGTGGATTTGAGTAAACATGTCATGGAGTATGGAGCTTTTCTGAGAGCCCCGTTGAAAAAAAGCTATGTCCTATGCCGATGAGCTGTGGTTCAGGGCAAACATAACGGCTATGAATTTTGGTTTGGGTGTCTCAGATATTCAAGGTGCTAAATCTGGCCAATTGAATGGTCACTATAGGCAACATGAGTCTAAGCTGGATCAGGAGTCTAGAGTCCTAGCTCCTAAAGAATCTTATCAACAAAATAAGAAAACCTTGATTTTAGCTAATCAGCTGAATTGTAGGGATCTGAATACTAATGTAATTAACAAGAATGTGCATGTAATGGCCTGAACACCGGATTAGCCGTGAACAGTATTTTTCGATAGTGAATAGTATTTCTTGGGCTAAAAAGTACATCCGTAAGTGAAAAATATTTTATTGGATCATCAAAAAATATTGGTCATGGTGAGTCTGGAGTTGAAATTTGAAGTGAAACCGATATCAAATAATCCTTTAAAAGTCAAAAATATGAAAAAATTAGCGAGTCAATTTTCATGATAAGAAAACAGACTTAAATTTACATGAATTTTTAAAAATAGAAAACGAACTCCAAAAATTACCAAATTTTGTAAATCTTTCTTAAATTTTGTGTAGAATATTTTGGTAATAAAAATTGAATTTTTTGGTGACATTAGCAGTTATTGAATCTGACCGATAAGATTGAATCGGACCAGTAACGGATTCCGATTGAACCAAAAAATTGTGTCCAAACTATTTTTGATATGATAAGAGTGATGGAATTATTTTTGGAGTGGTTTGAAGTTGAAAAGTGAGAGAATTTAAATTAGGCTTTAAATGGACCGAAATGGGCCATTTAAATTAGTTGTGTTAGGCCCAATTTTGGCCCAAAGAGAGAGCTATTTAAGTTGAAAAATCTGAGAAAAATCCAGATTTTTCCCAGCCTTTCTCCTTCCTCACTTGTGGCCGAACCATCTCCCTTTCTTCCTCTCTTTAATTTCCTCAATTTTCACTCTAAATCTTCACTTGATTTCAACATAAGAAATATAATTTCACCCCTCTAGATCACAAATCAGCCCTCTAACCTTTGATTTAAGCAAAGGAATCAAAGAAATTTAAGGTTGGAAAGTAAAGGACTTAAGGTAAAGTATGAGTAATTGCTTGATTTAAATTGATGTTTAAGTGTTTTCTCATAGTTTTAAGATGTGTAGAACTCAATTATATGATCAATTTGTGCATTTGAAGTCATAAAATTAGGGTTTTCTAAGCTAAAAATTTCAGCCATGGTAGGTGAAGAAGAAAAGAAGTAGCTTGCCAAGGTTTAAAGCAAAGGAAAAGAAGTTTAGGCAAGCCAAATCAAGAAGAAAATGTTAGTGGCTAAAGAATCCTTCCATTTTCTATTTATTTGAATTAATATCCTTTATGTAAATTAGGGAAATTATGTTAAATAGCTAAGTAATTGCAATTTAGGTTAGAGAAATGAAATTAGACCTTAAATAATGCTATATGAATGCCTAAATTGAAATGAAAAATTTTCTAGGGTAATAAACCTAAGGTGGCTGAAATGTACCCTAGGGATAATTAAGTGATTTTTTGCACAATTTTGATAAATAATAGTCCAAAATGAATTTAAGAATGATAAATGATATCCATGAAATTTTTAAGAATTTATGAAATTTGTTTGGAAATTTTGAAATTGAATTTATGTGTATGTAAATAGTGGAAATGATGATTTATGGTGAAATGATTGACAAAATAAGTGAAAAAATGGTAGTATATGTGAAATAATATGCATATAAATTTTTATAGAATTTATATGAATTACTAGAATATTTTTGAGATAAAACATTGAATACGTTTAATTGAAAATATTGAAATATTAAAAAAATAATTCAATAAATAAGTAAAAGATGTTAAATTAATATGAATTAATTTACAGCTTTTGTAAAGGAAGTGAAAAAGCCAATTGATAAATTTTATGAAAAAAAGAAGTTATTAAGTTATAATACTTAATGTAAGAAAAAAATGAATTATATTGATATAATTCATAAACCGTTTTAAATTAAGAAAATAAGTGACTGGCTAATTTATTGGAATAAATTAGACAATCAAAAGAATAATGTGTAAAATAACCGTAATGAATTATTGAGAAATAATTCATAAATTGGCAATAGAATGGTGAATTATTATAAAATAATTCACAAATCATATAAAAATATTATATATTTTGAACGACTGCAATTCCGAACAAAAAAAGTAAGAAAACCATTGAAAGTCAAAAAGGTAAAATGAACATAAAGTTAAAATAATGAATTATTAAGAAATAATTCATAAATTGCTAAGAAACGGTGAATTATAATGATATAATTCATAGAATGTGTAAAAAGTACTATAAAAATAATAACTGGTCAAAGTAGTAAATTGAAAAGACTCTGAGAAAAAATAATGTGTATGTCAATCATAGTGAATTATGATAACATAATGTACGAACTATATAAAAGATATTGAAAAAGTTACTGAATAATTAAAAGTGCTGAAAAAGAAATTGAATGATAAAATGTACTAATTTGAAAAATTACTTGTAAGAGTTAAAAGTCTAAAAAGTATTAAGTGTTCATGGTGAATTATTGTAGAATAATTAAAAAAAATTGAAAAGAAAAGAGAAAAGTGACTGAAAAGAAAAAATCCTGAATAGTCAAAAGTATTGAAAAGATTAACTAATAAAAATGTACCGATTAAAAGAAAAGAATTTGTAACTGTTTGAGATTGAAAAGTATTTTGAAAGTAAATGATTGTTTTTGCCCTTAGCAATAGTTAGGTAGTAAAAGTTTTGCACATGATATAATTGGCTAGCCATAAAGACACCCTATACCACGATGGAAGTCATGGCGACTTGCTTTGCTATGAGTAGGATCACTGATCTCCATAGCTTCTATTTGTTTCTAATATATGTTCTATGAGACTTGATTTTTCGGGATCATTTCTCAATATGTTTTATATGTGGCCCTGTGGGGTCCACATCCCACATATCCTATCTGAGAGTTCATGTCATATCGCACTAAGGGCATATTGATAAGAATAAATTTGAATTTCAAAAAGTAAGCTAAAAGTAAAAATTGAAAATGAAAAAGAACTTAATTGAAAGAAATGAAAAGTTTTGGGGCAAAACTGTAATGTTTCCAAAAATTGTAATTAATAAGCAAAAATAAAAAGAAAATATTTTACGAGGATAAAATGATATATTAATGATTAAAAAGTTTAAAAATAAGTTTCGGTAAAGAAAAATGATTAAAACGTAATTTTACAAGAAAAAGTCAAAGTAAGGATCAATTGGTATTTGGTATACCAATTATTGCTTTAAAAATGGAAAATTTGAAAAAATGACACTAATTTTGTATTTAAAGTTAAAAAATGACAATACTATAAATATTTAAGAAATTAATGACTATAAATGAAATTATGTAAGTCAAAGTTAACTTAAAAGTAAAAACGAGTAAATGAATGACAATATCGCAATTGAAAATGAAAAAGTGGTAATTCTAAAATAAATGTGTAATAAGGACCTTTTTATAGAAAAAGGAAAAAAATAAAGATTATTTGGCAAAGTGTACCCAAAATAATTGTATCACTTTGCATTAAATATTGAAAATAGTGATAATTGTAATTTGATAAATAATTAAAAAGAAATCAAAGTGAAATAATAGAATAAATAGTAAAATTTTAGTTATAGTATTAAAAGAATAATTTTGCAATGAATAGAGAAAATGAGTAGTTGAATTGGAATTTACAATTATAGTGGCAATTAATAATGTAAATCGTCGAACGAAACAAAATTTGTACTTGATTGATTAAATCAAGAATTTTGACTAAAAAGTCAAAGATAAGCCATTAAAAATATTATATGTTAAAAGTTAAGTAAAAATAAAAGTAAAAAAAGTAACGTTAATTTTGTAATTGAATTATAAAAGGAAGTATTTTAAAGTAAATTGAAAATGTAGAATCAAAGTAAAAAAATTGCCAAATTGTTGGTTATAAATTAAAAATAATGTCAAAAAATTTAAAGTTGATTTTTGATAAGACCAGAATAAAAAGTAGCACAATTTATGTAATTATGCTTAAATTGAAAAATTCTAGGATTATTAATCATCACTGAACATATTTAGTACTCAGCACGTAGTGTTTACTGTGTATAGATTATGAAGTGTTGTGGGAGAACGGTACACAGTAGAGCAGAGATTAAAAAAGAAAAGTCGGTTATGATTATTTTAGTATTTTGGTATGTATATACTAAGATAGCAGAAGTAAAGAATTGACCTGTATTTAAACTATTGTTTGATGGTATAATAAATATTGTTATGTCTGTAAATGTATGATCGTCAGTCAGTGAATTTTTGAATGAATGTTCAGAATGTGAATGTAGGTACTATTATAAACTGTTGTGTTTTTTAGAGGCTATATTTTTATCTGATTTTCATGAGGCTAGTAAGTTTCTAACCATTGTGCTACCAAAATTTTTAATAAATGAATAGTGTTATAGACAGGTATGAGTTAACGAGCTAAATGTATTAATTTGAATAAGATTAGTTTGGCAGTTAATGAACTTTTGGATTAAGTGAAAAAAAAATTTCAGGTTTACTGCTTAATTTCGTATCGAAAAAGATAGTTCAGATAAGGGTATTACAGTGCATGGGATGGAAAATATCTCATCTAGTAGGCTGATTACGTGTGGGAAAGAAAAGAAAGATATAGGGGGGCTACAAGATGTCTGTATTCTGGAAATAGATAATAAATGATGCCACTCGAGTCTATTTCACTCAGATAACATGCCAAATTCTTCTTCTTGTGACAAACAGGATCAACTCTTTGAAGATTCACTTATAATAGAGGCATGACCGGTTGATCAAGCCTACCCTTCGCTATGATAGCATTAGCTTGGAGCTGTTGTGGTTTAGGCCGACCAGAAGCAGTTCTTGAGCTTATAGAAATGGTCTCTTCCCTTCATCCCTCTCTTATTTTTCTTATGGAAGTTCATGTTAACCAAGCTCGAATTGAGAATGTTTTTTCATTATATTAAATTTAATGGCAAGTTTTCAGTTCATGGTGCTACTTCAGGTGGTGGTTTGGTTTTACTTTGGAAGCATGATCTATCTGTTTCTCTTCGATCTTATTTCATTTTTCATATTGATATATGTGTCACTTTTACTTTTCATTAAGAGGTGCGTTTACTAGATTCTATGGAAATCCATAAAAGAATCAGAGGGATCTCTCTTGGCAATTACTGCTTTAGCTTTTTATTGATAATGCTTGGCCTTGGGTTATGTTAGGTGACTTTAATGATTTTCTTTCTAGCTCTGAGAAGATTGGTGGGAATCCTTATCTTATCTCTAATATTAATGCCTTTAGAGATATTGTTCACTTGTGTGGGCTTTTTGAGATGGGTTATTGTGGATATCATTTTACATGGGAACACTCAAGAAGATCTAGGAATCGGTTTCGCGAAAGACTTGGTAGGGGCTTAGCTATAGAATCTTGGTTTTCTACTTTCCCTGATTACCATATTAATCATATTGGAATCAACAACTCTGACCATATGGCCCTGTTATTATCAACCAATCCTGGTCATGCAACACACAATTCCCACTTTCTTTTTAACAATGCATGGCTTAAAGACTAGAGTTGTAGAGATTTAATTTTTCAATGCAGGATAGATTCAAGTTCTCTCTCCATTCTCTAGCATCTTAATTATTGTTCTATAACTTTGGATTCTTAGGGTCGCTTTTTTTGAAGGTGTTTTTTTATGAGATATCTTAGTGTAAGTAGGAGCTTAATAATTTACAACCTAAATCTGATGCAATATCTATTGCTCGCTTTAAGCAAGCTAAAGAAAAGCTTGTTGGTTTATTATTCTAGAAAAATAAATACTGGCAGTAGAGGGTGAAGGTTCTGTTAGTGTAAGCCCTAGCCCCAATGCATTGTAACAAAAACACTTGAAATTAATGAGGCATTTGTTTTATCTTTTGTATTCCTGTGCATATCAATTGATAAAACTATCCAAGAATGTTGTTTCGGTTTAAGTTATCATGTGTGAGGCACATGGTTGCAAGACCTTGAAACAAATGAGACATCATTCTAAATATCCCTAGTCAGTCATTGTTATGGGAATAACAATGAATTAAGACTAGTATGCTCTCTCTGATATTACGAGTTCTATCTTACGGATCATTAGGACAAGAGTGTCAATCAGAGATCATAGATACATGTTAAAGAACATGGTATCTGGATTCGATCCGCTCATGAGAACACTACATGGTACAAGTCATAAGTGTTTCTCATATGCAAGTTTTGTATCGGAGTTCTTAGACTTGAAATCTCTGTGAAACTCTTTATGAATTACTGTGTACTTTGACATACACCTAACGTGCTCGTAACAGAGTGATAAGTACGGGTATGATTGGGTATGCATTGATTCATGTTAGAGAGCATGAGAGAAGTGAAGGGATTACCCCTCTCAATAAGAGAGAAAATATCATCGGCCACTTGATCAGTGAACTGAGAAGTGTATGGCCATACCGAGATGAAATAATGAGTAATCATTATTTATCTGAGAGTTCAGTGTCACTGGAATATCAAGAAAGGAATTAATATATATAAGGATGACTAGTTCCATGCCTTATATTAATTCTGATATTTATGGGTAAGGGACTATGCAAAATTGCATTAGGTCACTAAATGCCATATGCATTTTCATTTAATTTGGAATGCTATAATATCTTGCTAGAGAATATATATAGCCTTTGAATTAATTTATTAATTCATTGCCAACATTAAATGGACCTATAGGATCGCACACAAAGCATTGGGCTTAAAATATTTAAAATAAAGTATTGGACATTAATTTGGGCTTTTAATTAAAGTCAAATTAATGTATGTAATGGGAATTAAAATTGCTAATGGACCTTGATCCATTAGAGAGAGAGATTCGGCCCACAAGATTTAATTTCAATTAATTAATTATCTTGTATTAATTAAGTTAATTGAGTATTAAATCCTAATGATATTTAAATCAAATTAAAACACTTAAAAAGGAGATGACCTAGCTGAAATTCCAAGATAAAATAAAAGGGGAATTTCGGCACATGTGAATTTCCAAGTTAAGTGATTAATTTGATTAAAATGTCTTATGTTTTATTTCAAATTAATTCAAAAGAGTTTGAATTAATATATGTCACTTATTTTTAGGAAGTGATTGAGGTTGAATTAATTATCTTGAAGTAGTTAAATTCAAATCAAACACTTGCCAAAAAGATAATGATATATATGTAAAGAAATAAAACCCTAGGTGACACTAAGTTGGCGTGAAAAATCTCTCTCTCACACATTTTCTCTCTTGGCCGAAACACACAAGAGGAAGAACTCTTTCTTGCTTTCTTGTGTTCTTGGGCATTAATAGCACCTAAAAGAAGTACAAGATCAAAGTCTTGTAGCTTCAAACAATTGCCATTACACAATACTTTAAAGAGAGCTAGCAATCTCTTTTTAAGCCATCTTTGCAAGTGTGTGTGTGAGAATAGAGGGAGTGGCGTAAAAGGTTGTTCCTTGGCATTGGTGATCAAGATCTAAGGCAGATAAAGTCATCTTAGTTGCTGGCCATCACCAAATTCAATTTTCAAAAGGCATCATAAGTTGTAAGTTCTACAACCCTAAAATTGCATGTTTCGATTCTTGCTTTGGAATTGTATGGTATGTATGATAAAAAATTTTTATTTTTCCGCTGTGCTATCATCACATTCATACCATGTCATATTCCATTAGGTTCAATGGCTGAAGGAAGGGGATATGAACCCTACTTCCATATTTATGCATCTATGAGGAAGAAGAAAAATATGACTCATCATTTAGTTGATATGGCAGGCGTTTAATTGGACTGGAATTTAGGTCTTTAATATCATATCATGCATTATTTTGTTTCTATGTTCCAATCTTCAAGTTTCAGTAATCTGGAATTTCTTAGCCACATCAATCTGTGTGTTATAAAAGCTAAAAATGAGGAATTAATTTGGCCTTTTAAGGATAATAAAGTTAAAGAAGCTTTCTTTTTCATGCACCCAGATAAGGCTCTAGGTCGAATGGCTTCAACCTAGGATTTTTTCAATTCGTAATGGGATCTTATTGGTCCAGACATAACAACTTTTATACTGGACATCTTGCATATTGGTAATATACCTCCTGCCCTTAATGAGACCATCCTTGTTCTTATTTAAAAAATTAAGCAAGCAAAGCATATATCTGATTATAGACCAATTACTCTTTGTAACGTTGTTTACAAAATCTTATCTAAAATGGTTGCAAAATGGATGAAATTTTTATTAAATGATGTGATTTCAGAGAACCAAAGTGCATTCATTCCTATAAGGTTGATAACAGACAATGTTCTTATTGCTTTTGAAGTAAGACACTACCTTAATTGGTAGTCATAAGAGTCTATTGGCACTATTGCTTTGAAATTGGACATGGCTTAAGCATACGATAAGATGGAATGGTCTTGCTTAAAGGGTGTATTGGACAATATGGGCTTTCATTTTAGGTGGTTCAACATTATTATGATGTGCATTACATCTGTTTCATATCAAGTGTGCACTAGTGGGAATTCGATAGGGCCAATCATTCCTGGAAGAGGATTAAGGTAAGAGGACCCCCTCTCGCTATACTTGTTTATTTTTGGGTGCACAAAGTCTTTCGACTGCTTTGTCAAATCTAAAATAGTGGAAGTTAATCTGTGGTTGTAAGATTGCTAGGTAAGCACCAACTGTTAGTCACCTTTTATTTGCTAATGATTCTTATTTTTTATTTAGCATAAATTTGTGTGAAGTTGTGATAATCAAAGACTGTCTGGCCATGTGTGAACTTACTTTAAGTCAAATTGTGAACTTTCATAAATCCTTATTAGAATTTAGTAGAAATGTGGACCTATATATGTGTCACCTCTTCTGTGATATGTTGGGTATCTCGGCTTCTCATCATGCCAAGCCTTACCTTGGCATGCCTATATCTGTGGGATACAATAAAACTAAGGTTTTTGCTTTTATTAAGGATAGAATATGGAGGCATCTTAACAACTGGAGAAATAAGTTTCTTTCTTGGGGTGTTAGAGAGATCCTCATTAAATCATCTTTGCAATATATTCCCTCTTATATTATAAGTTTGTTTCTCTTACCTAAAGGAATTTGCAATTCTCTTAGCTACATGTTTAATAAATTATGGTGGCAAGCAAATAGTGCTAAATTAGGAGGTATAAATTGGATTCAATAGGAGCTTTTTTGTTTACAAAAAAAATTGGTGGACTTCGCTTTAGGAATATCCATGAATTCAATATTGCTTTGTTAGGAAAACAATTTTGGAGACTTCAAACTAGACCTAATTCTTTTATTTCTAGAGTACTAAAGGCTAGATATTTTCCTGGAAGCAGTTTAGAACAAGCTCAACTAGGAAGATGACCTAGTTTCACTTGAAGAAGCATATTGGCAGCTAGAGATTTGGCATCTTATAATCTCAGGTGACTTGTTGGCAATGGAGAGGAGATAGATATATATAAGGATGTTTGGCTTGTTGATTCTTTAAATTCTAAAATGTCTTATAACCCAGTGCAGGTTCTTATTAATTCTAAGGTCTCAGCCTTGTTAAATGGAGATTTAACATGGAATTTTTCACTCATCAAAGCGTGTTTCAATAGTACTAATGCCAATAAAATTCTTTAAGTTCATCTAGCTCACCGCACCCAATCTGATGAAGTTTACTGGCCTTTTGAAACAATTGGTTAGTACTCTATTAAAAGTTCAAATTGACTAATTCATGGAGCTACTCAACCTATGGTGGATTTTAATTTTGCTTGGCAATTCTTATGAAATCTTACTTTACCTTTAAAGGAGCATATTTTCTTATGGAGATGCATAGTTGATGTTCTACCAACTAAAAACAATATACTCCAAAGACATGCTAGAGAAATATATGTGTGCCCTTTTTGTTGTCCATTAGTTACAAAATCTAAACAACATCCTTTGTTTTCCTTCCCGTTTTCTTAATTGATCTAGAAGGATAGTTCTCTTGGAATCTATTTTGATACAAATGCTTTGATAGCTTGTATAATTGGTATATGATTTACTTTTTTGGATTGGGATGAGCTACACTAGGCTGTTTTCTTACTTAAGACAATCTGGTATAGAAGAAATAAGCTAATTTGGGAGCAATATAAGATAAGCAATGGAGCGATTTTGCGTCTGGTCAGTTGCTTTTTTAACAAATAAGAAGTGGTATGCCAAAAGGATTTTGCTTTTGATTTTTCCTCTTCAGTACCTTCACTGGAATTATTGGTTCATACTCCTACTGATGTGATTAAATGCAATATAGATGCTACTATCTTTCGGTCAAAAAATAGGGTTGGCTATTGGTGGATATGTAGGGATTCTTCTAAGAATTTATGGTTTTTTTTCATGGTTCTCTAAGATGTCCTCTTAACCTTTTCCTTGTGGAGGCGATGATTATTAAAGAAATGTTAAAATGGATGAAAGAAAAAGGTTTTACACATGTACAAGTAGAGATAGATTGCATTGTGCTTCATCAATCTCTGACTCGACCTTCTCCGAATGTTTCACCTTTTTGCTTAATAGTTCAAGATTGCATTGATTTTAGTCTTTTGTTTCAAAGTTGTTTATTTAATTTTGTTAGAAGATCTGGTAATGATCTTGCCCATATTCTAGCTAGGACCTTTGTTGTTTCTCATGGAGTTAGATTTTATTCTCCTCCCCATTGTATCTAGTTGTTGCTTTAATGAAAAGGTCCATTTTACTTCAAAAAAAATCAAACTCAATAAATCTTTAAATAATCAAAACTGAACTAAATAAGTTCTAATTAAGATAAGGTGTTGTACTTCATTCTATTGCATTAGTATGATGATACCATATTCTATAAATTTCTTGGTTAGCATTTCAATCTGTTATAAGTCTAGCTGTTGATGAGTAAACTGGCAGTTGCACTTAATGAATGGTTAAATTAGGGTGTGTTCGATAAAATTATGGATTTTTTTAAATACAAAAATTATTTTCAGTTATCTATTTTCTAAAAAATATTTTTTATATATTTAAAAATTATATCATACTTTTTTAGTTATTCATATATATTTTTTAATTATTAATGTATATTATGATAATAATTTTGGTGGTAGTAGCGATGGATGCGGTGGTGATAGAAGTGGTAGTGTGAAGGTGGCGGTAGTAGGGGTAAATATGGCAATGGCAATGGCAGTGTGGTGGTGGCAATGATGCCGATGTCATGGTGATGGTGGTGGTAGTCTAGTGGTGGTGGCGGTAGTGACAGTAGTGGTTATGGCGATGGTGGTGGTAGCGATAGTCTAACAGCAACGACGATGACAGTAGCGATGGCGATGGCAGCAGTAGTTTGGTGGTCATGGTAGCGACAATGGTATGGTGGTGGTGGTGGTGGTAGTCTGGTAGTGGTGGCAGCATTGATGGTGGTAGCGACAGTGGTGATAGTGTGGTAACGATGGCAGCGGCAGCAGTAATAGCGGTGGTGTGATGGCGGTAGTGGTGGCAATAGTTTGGTGGTGGTGGTGGTAGTATCGACGACGGTGATGATAGTAATGGTGACAGTAGTGGTGGTGGTGGTAGTGGCTGTGACAGTGGTCTGTTGGTGGTGGTAAAGATGATGGTGGTTGTGGTAGCAGTAATGGTGGTGTTGGCAGCAGTGGTGGTGGCTGGTGGCGGTCTAATGACAGAAACGGTGATGATATGGTGGCAGTGGTAGCGATGGTGTTAATGAGGATAAAGTAATTCTGTAACACCCTTACTATAACAGTCTTTCAGATTTAAGCGATTGGTCGAAAATTTTTTTCCTTTCTTAACTTAAAATTAATAAACTTAACCCTTATCATTAACAAATAATGCTTATTCAAAATTCATATACATATCCACCTTGTTGATGACCTATAACTGTCCAATTTTACTATTTATTTTGTAAAAATCCGGCAATATGATGGCTATATACTTACTAGTCTCTTGAAAATCAAACAAACCACAACCCCTCAGGGCACAACAGTCCATAACAAAACATATATTCATTCCAATCATTTGTTCACATATATATCAATTTACTAATCAAAACAATCCAATCATTTACTTCAAATAGCTAAATATATACATGCCTAAACACAAAATAATTTCTAACAGTCTCTTTCTCTTCAAACCTTGCTCCACTGGGTACTATACTCTAAATGCTCTTCAGACTCTGTACGCAGTAAACACTATGTGCTGAGCACTAAATATGCTCAGTGGTGACTATTAATCGAAGAATTTGCCAAACATGCATAATTGCGTTAATTATGCAAAATATAATTTTTCCTCATCAAAAAGCATTTTTCAACATTTTTAACAGTATTTTCGATTCATTACAAAAATTTGGCAAACTTTTCACTTTGGTAATAAAACTGTTCAATTTATTACAAAAATACCCTTTTTGCAGATTAATTACAAAATTGGCACTACTTTTCTTATTTTCACCTTTTAATTTACTTTTAACATATAAAACAATTACTTAGGCTTTGCTTTAACTTGTTATTCAACATTTTTGATTTAATCAGTTGAATACAATTATCATTTCATTTGTTATTTTACACTATTAATTACCATTCATATGGCAAAATTCTTTTCAATTCAATTCTCAATTTTTCAATTCATTATAGAATTACCCTTTTTACACTTTAATTATTATTTTGCCACTAGTTCAATTATTTTTTATTTTAACTTTGTTAATTATTTATCAAAATACAATTTTCATTGCGTTTAATATTTAATACAAAGTAATACCATTATTTTATTAAACTTTTCAATTTTGTCCTTTATCTATCATTTTATTATATAAAGGTCTTTTTTACACATTTATTTCAAATTTGCCACAATTACTTTTTAATTGCAAAATTGCTATTTGTTTGCTCATTTTCATTCCACATTCACTTATTGGCATTCAAAATTTTCATTTGGTCATTGTTTGAACTTTTCATATAACATTTGATTTTAGTCCTTAATTTTTCATTTAATTATGAAATTGCCATTTTTAAATTTTTAATTACAATATTAGTACTAGTTCGCTGATTTTTCATTTTCAAATCATTAATTGGCACACAATATACCAATTAATTATTATTTTGACTTTTTCATGTAAAATTATATTTTAGTCCTTGTACTTTACAAAATTTCATTTTTGGACTGTTTGGATATTAAGTTACTATTTTACCCTTGTAAGTCATTTTCTTATCACTTTTACTCATTAAGTTCAATCTTTGGAAAAATTACAGTTTTATCCCTAAACTTTTAATTTCTTTTCAATTAGGTCATTTTTCACTTTTAACTTCACTTTTACTTATCTTTTATATCTTTTTAGCTTATTTTCACATTAATACCCTTAGTACAATCCCGACAAAAAATTTCAGACCGGATATACGAGATGTGGACATCACAGGGCCACATACAGACTAAGAAATGATCCCAAAGGACCATTTTTCACAGATAAGATAACAGAATAGACAGATACTATGGAGATCAATAATCCTAGCATAGCAAAGCAAGTCGTCATGACTTGCACCATGGTATATATATCACTATAGCTAGCCAATTATATCCTGAGCTAGACTTTTACTGTTTGACTATTGCTACGAAAAAAAATTCACTTAATTTCAAATCATTTTTCCATAGTTTTGATACTTTCAGTAATCTTTTCTTTTCAGACGGTTGGTCAGTTACTTTTTCAGTACTTTTACATAGTTTGTGAATTAATACAATATAATTCACCATTTCTTATCAAATTATGAATTAATTCACACTAATCCAACATTGCCACTTACATGACATTTCATCTATCAGACTTTTGATAATTTTTCTGACTTTTTTAGTCCAGTAATATAGTCATTCAGGATTTCAATACTTTTTATACAGTTTGTGAATGATATCAATAATTCACTATTTTTCACTTATTTCATGAATTATTTCACAATAATTCTACCAATTCACTTTATACATATTCAAATATTTTCTCTAAAATTTTCAAATAAATTTCATAAATTCTACAAAAAAATTCATGGGTACATTATTTCATTTATTTCATAATTTATTCACAATAATTTATCATTTGCACTTTGTACATAATCAATTATTTACTAAAAAATATTCAAATAATTTTCATAAATTCTAAAAAAAATCATGGACATTTTTCTTCATGTTTGTTATCATTTTAAGGCTTAATTTTATCAAAATACACAAAATAAACTTTGTTTCTCTATAGTTTAAATTTCGGCCATCAAAGGAACCATACCTTAAATATTCCTTTAAATCAAATTAAGCATAATAGTAGGCATATTTAAGGTCCAATTACTCTACTCTCATGTCAATTTCAAGTTTACGTATTTTTCCTAAGTTACATAAAGGAAAACTCATGAAAAATAAAGAAAATAAAATGATTTTATAGTCACATACCTTTCTCACTTGCTTTATCTTCCTTAGGCTTCCTTTTTCATGCCTTAAACCTTAAAAAATCATCCATCACCATGAAACTCACAAAGGGGTCAAAATTTCTATCAAAACAAACACCAAGATTTCAATATTTTTACCTTAAATTGACCTCATAAATAGACTCTAGATACCTAAAAATACTTGTAGACACCCTTAAATAAAATTAAAACCTTGAATTTCTCTTACCTCCAAATGACCCCTAAAGATTTTTCACTTGATTTTTCTTACTTTTTTTCCTCAAATCAAAGGATATAGGCTATTAAAATGATCTAGAGAGGCTGAACATCATTTCTTGTGCTTGGATCTAAAGAAAAAGAGTGAGAAATTTGAAGAAATTTTGAGAGAGAGAGAGAGAATAAAGAGTTTGGCCACTAATGGAGAAGAGAACAGTTGAAGAAGATGGAGTTGGTCACAAAAATATCTGTTCCCTTTCCCATTTTTATAGTAGCCTTGGTGGGTTAGGCTTGGTTCAACCAAAGCCCACTTACTTAAGGCCCAATAACCCAAAATTAACCTGTTTTGCCATGTTTCTGTAATTATCTCCCTTACCAAATTCAAATCATTCTAAAATTACTTCCATCATTCTCATCACATCGAAAATAGACTGCACACAAAGTTTTAACCCAATTAGAGTCCATTTTTTATTCGATTCAATTAAATCGATCCAATTCAAAAATACTAGTGTTATCGAAAAATTTACTTTTTGCAACAAAATATTTTGCACATTATTTTAGGCATATCTGTAATTTTTGAAAATCTTTAGACTTCATTTGTTATTTTTAACGGTTGGATCAAATATTAATCAAACTAGTTAGCCTAAAATCCAACCGCTTCGTTTTTCGTATTTTTAATTTTTGAAGCCTTATTTGACCCCAATTTCACTTTAAATCTTAACCTCGGACTATCCGTACCAATATTTTCCCTTGATCAAATAAAATATTTTTTACCTCTGGATGTACTTTTCATCTCATATATACTATTCACTATTGAAAAATACTATTTATGGATGATCCGGCATTCGGGCTATTACAATTTTAATTGTTGACAAAAATAAAAACCTAAAAATCACATTTTGAAGATTTTTAATTTTTGTTTTTGGTATGAAAATTACTTCTTTAAATTTTAATAGAAATAAAAATGGAAACAAATCTACCAAACAGGTTTTGGTTTTATTTTTAAGAAAAAATTCAAAAATAAAAAATAAAATTATCTCTGAATGCGCCCTTAAATTTACTTAACCTATTAAAAGGTATAATTGATACATGCACATTTTGAAAGGCTTAATTGACTATTAAAATAAATTTAAAGGCCTTATTGGACCATTTTTAACTATTTTTTTTAGTTTTATATTTTTTTTTGAAAATCAAACTTCATCGAGAAAAATAAGAATAAAAAGAGAGAAAAAATAAACCTAAACCAATAAGCTTCCCTAAAAAAATTAACGTAAAGTCCTTCATAACATTTACACCAATAAAAAATTTATCTAAAGCAATAACAGAGATTAAACAAGATGAATTATATTCCACGTGAGTTGTTTTATTAGCATCTCTGTGCATCCAATGAAAGGAAATGAACTACAATTTCTTATTGGGAGAAATGCAATCTTTTATCAATAAGCCAAACTTTGGAATTATTTAGAGATGAAGTTTAAAGACATTTAACAACCTTATGGCAGTCAAGCTCGACCACCACTTTATCAACTCCTTGATTTTTAAACCATAAGAATGCTTCACGAAGAGAAAATGCTTCAGCTATTAATGGCTCAAAGGTAATAGGATGGAACTAAAAAATCCAAGCACAAAATCACCCATATCATTTCCAAATCACATCTCTAAAACCAATGGCACTATCATCTTTAAAAATAGTTGCATCTATGTTGCATTTCACCTATCCATCAGCAGGTTTTTTCCACGATCTAGGAGTTAGATGAGTCGCACCTAACAGTGAAAGCATAGCAACATTCAGCTTCAACTTCTTCCAATCTTGAGTATAATAATAAGAAAAATTCAGCATAAATTTGATCGATAAATCCTTATGCTACGATAAAAATTGGCTTTGATGAACCAAATACTCCATAGGATGCCAATAGCTTGCTTTATCAGAGAAAAATTCAATCCTTGCAACAAAGAAATAATGAAATTCTTAACTAAGATATTATTATAGTCTTGGTGTGATGAAAACCAACTCTTTAGCGTTTGTGCATGAAATGAAAGCATGGTTTATATCTTCAAAAGCTCAATGGCAGTGACATCTAGTATCCAAATTCAGACCCTTATTTGTTAAAATGCTTTTGCACAGTACAAAATTCTTTAAGCATCTCCACATAAAATCCTTAAATTTTGGAAGGAGTTCTGCATTTCACAATCTCAGTTATGCTCCATCAATCCCATGATTTCTAATCTTTTTAAAAGTGTTAATAGCCATTTTATATCTTGATTTCACTATGTAAACACCATTTGTGGAGTGATGCCATACAATCTCATCATTTAGCCAAATAAAGCTAATAGGAATATTTTTATAGGATCAAATAAACAATTCAACATAAATAATCTAAATTATTTCCTTTTAAATAAATCACCTAATACACTTTTGCATTTTCCAAGTCATTTAAAGGTTCAAAATTGATAAAAAAAAAAACCATCCACAAGCCTTGGATATTTAAAAGTTTGAATATTATTGCTATCACTAATCTCAATCTTAGTCCCTATAACAACAATTTTTTTTTAGAAAAAACACTCTGTAAAATAAAAGAAAGGTTAAATCCTTCAATTGATTAAAGAAAATTCTCATGAGGGAAAATAGCTAGCTTTAAAGATTTTGCTAGGAAAAGACATAAGATTAGAGAGAAATCTCCATCCTTGTTCACAAAGCATTGCCAAGTTGAAGTAGTGAAGATTATAAAAGTCCGTATCACTGAATTTTTTTGGGACACAAAACTTATCTCATTTAGCCCAATGAATCTTCTTATTCCCTCTAATAAAGCCCAAATAAAAAGAATTGATCATTTTTTGTAGGTCATTATAAAGGCACAAAGGAATTTTGAACACACTCATACAATGCTTGCATATCATACTTCTTTCAGATTTTTCTGAGCATTTTAAGCCTTACTTTCTTCTACCTCATATAGGCTATGCAAAGGGCTATACGACTATATGGTCAGAACTTGGCTTGGAAGGAGAAACTTGTTGTAAAGACTCAATCCAGGTAGAAGTTGAAAGAAAATTTGGAAGTCACCAAGGCTGAACATGCCTCTCAAATAAACCAATTGTGCTACAAGTGAAAGAACTTTAGGCAAAGGTAGAGTCAGCAGAGCCGATCAACAAACAACTTGAGGAGAAGTTGAGCCTTGCCAATCACACTTATCAAAAGAAGCTAGCTGATAAAAAAGAGCAATTAATCGATCATTTAGGAGATCTTCAAAGTGTTCTTATTACTCGTATATAACTAGAGTGTTATAGGCATTTCCCTTATCGGGATCTCAGTTTCATAGATGATCCTTCTTCACTCCCTGATCTTCCTATTGCAGAGGATGAGAAGGTTATAGATGAAGAGGAAAAAGAAGAAGATCTGACAAAATTGTAGGAGATTAATTGAATATCGAATGAAAATTGAAGTTCCTTTACTCTTGTTTTCTTCGCTTGTAATCAAGACTTTCATATTGATAGAGTTATTTTTTAACTGTTTTGTTCTATATATCCATCTATATCAAGCATGGTATTTTGCTAGCACTTTAGAAGTATCGCTAAATGCCTATAATTTTTATCGAGAATTATTCAGATATAGCCATCAAGTTTCAAAGGCATGTTAATAAGAATTGCGACTCTTAATCTTAGGATAATGAAGAGTTCAAAGATTGCACACATACCTGGTCTTTATCGACCAAGATATGAAGCTGCTTTTAATTGCCACAAATTCGATCGGATATCATGTTGTCTTATTGATAGCTCTTTAGTCTAATTTAAGTCTGCCATAAAATTAGGATTCGATCTGTCAGTCAACAATGTGGTAATTGAAGAAATAAATTCTTTAATAAAGTCATTAATCTTTTGATCGGGATTTAAACAAGCAGATCAGGAGTGCATCAATCGACAAGATGGACAATTAACTTGCCTCAATTGTGAAACCAATCAGTTGGAGTATCAATTTTGGGGACAAATCATTTTGGCATTCCCTATTTGACTCGTTGTATTTTATTTATTTTTTATTGTCACATCTTTTAATGGCATTTCTTTGAAATCCTTTGAACAGCTGGCTCATTTAAGACTAGCCATTTTATTTCTTATATTTTTAATATGACAATGCTTTGATTTTTAGTTCCTCATTAATTAAAGATTGCCACGTGGTACCTATTTATTAAAGATCCTCTAGGTATTCTTATAAATATGTGCATCCCTTAGAGCATTAAAAGCTTCAATTTTCTTCTCTATAATCTTTCAATGGAAATTTTTATGTAGTTTGAGATTTTTCAACCTTTTCCTTTTCTTTCCAGTTTTCACCATTTTAGGAAGACGAATGAACCTTTTCCTTTTGAGGGATCTTTCTCTATCGTGGCCTCACCTATTGATAATAGGTAAATTTTCATTGAATCTATATTTGCCTCTCCAGTTCCTTTATTCCCCCTTTTACTTTTCATTTTTACCACTGAAAATTATGGTTCGTGAATGGAAAATGGCTAGGTATTTGTATTTTTTTATCCATTCTCACCCTAGGTTTTGGAACTAGTTAGAAATAAGGAAGAAGAAGAAGAAGAAGAAGAAGAAGAAGAAGAAGAAGAAGAAGAAGAAAAAGAAGAAGAAGAAAAAGAAGAAGAAGAATAGGATTGCACCACTGCATGAGTTGATAAAAGGTGGTCTCGAAGCATCAAGCAGTTGTTTAGTAAATACTTGGATAGGAATTTATGTTATCCAATGTGTCTTTGTATTTGAAATTTTAATAAAATTTCAATTTGTAATTCATAATGTTATTTCTTCTTTTTACTTGTTGTTCAATAATTATGATTATCTAAAAAACAAAAGCAGGTAATCATGTTAATGATTTTTGAAATCTTTGAATAGAATAATAAGTAATTGATGCAATCTAAATGATTTGAGATCCTTTCAAATCTTGATTCTGAGTAAATAGATAAGTTCTTCCTCGATCAAATAGTCATGATCGGTACTGGTGGTTCGAATTAAAAAAAATAACTCTATGGCATCTGCTATACGATTGACACTCATTAAGAGCACCTCAGTCAGCAAAGATGATAATTCATTTATTAATCACTTCAATCAAATTAAATTAATAGCCCATACATTGATTTTTCAATCGAGAAATGTGAGAACAAATACATCAATCTTTAAATTAGGGTTACATGATTCTGTTAGGAATGTGTCGATTGATAAGGTAGTTAATTTTACATCAATCTTTTTGATTGGAATTAAATACCTTGATCGAGAAAGCATCGATCGGGCTATACATATGTAATATGAAAAATATAAAAAGGAAATTACATGGTGTACGTTTTGAGTGCATTTTTGTTAAAAGCTCTTTACGGTATCTTTATTCTGTTTGCTTTTGTGTGGAAGTAGGTTTGAGGTTGAAGTTATTGGGATATTCCCAATCATTTCTAGAAAGAGGTCTAGAGGTCTTTGGTGTCTACCTTCAGGTTGGGTTGATATGATTTTCCCTCTTCCACTTTCCTTCCCCACGCACTCTTTCTATTAGATGAGAATGATTGATCCCTCGGTGTGCTTGTGGGCAAGCCTTGCCCAACTAAGTAACTCTACATATAAAGGCTTGACTCATTTCGTCTCGGCTTGAAACGAGCGCGCATTCTTTCATCTTAGCTTAAAACAACCGCATCCTTTTCACCTATATAAAATTCCCTTTCTTTTTTCCAATTGTATAATTTTTGAAAATTTGTTCAGTCAGATACTCATTGATCAAACTAATGTTATGACATGTAAAATAAAATAAAATAAGATAAAATATTCAAATAGTTATTAATTATGAAAATGTGATTTTTTTACATGGCAGATTTCCATTGGTTTAGTCTTCTAAATTTTAAATGCAATCAAAATTTCTTTTATCTCATTTTCTTTAGCTTTTTCTACTAAATTCCATTGGCAACATTAATATGGAAATTTCTTTTTGTGATAGAAATTTTAAATGCAATCTAAGCATAATCAATTAAAAAGCTTTAGCTAGTTTCCTACATAATTATCTATTTGGTAAATTTATTTTGATGTGACTTATTAGATGTTGGAGGTGCTTAAATAGATTGTAATAAATAATAAAAATCTGGCATTGTTGTAAAACTAATTAAAGTAAAGACAAATATAGTAGAATAGAGAATTTTCTCTTATTGATTATATCTACTGAATAACCATAATAAGGTATTTATAGGTACAAAATATGAGAAATAGACTTCTACTAGAATAGAAAGAAGGATGAGTTTGATATTCATCCAAATAATTGATAATTATCACAATATTTTCCCCTGGATGACTATATACTATAAATATGCCTCGTTAAAATCTTGCTAAGAAAAATCCAGTAGGATAAAAACTTAACGAAGGAAAAAGAGTACAATATTCATAAGCAGTTTACTTCCTCTAACAAATACAACAATTATAACATTTCCTTAAGCTTACGCATTCCAATATTGTGCACATACTTTTTGAAAATCAAAGTCGGTAAACCTTTGGTGAAAAGATCTGCTAGGTTATCACTTGAGTGAATTTTGCAAACATCAATTTGACCATTCTTCATGAGTTCATGAGCATAGAAACATTTTGGCGAAATATGTTTGGTTCTATCACTTTTAATGTAGCCACATTTAATTTGTGAAATACACTCTGCATTATCCTTGTACAATATTGTTGGTTTGTCCTCCATCATTAATCCATATGCTCCTTTAATATGCTGAACTATATTCCTTAACCATACACATTCACGACTTGCTTTATGAATAGCTAAAATTTTTGGATGGTTTGACAAAGTAGTAGTGATAGTCTATTTTATAGATCTCCATGAAATAGCGGTATCACCACATGTGAAGACATAACCAGTTTTTGATCGAGCTTTATAAGGATCAAAGAGATACCCAACATCAGCATATCTTATTATTTCTGACTTTTATTCCTTTGAAAAAAATAAACCCATGTCAAAAGTTCCACGAAGATAATGTAGGATATGTTTCACCCTATTCCAATGCCTTCGAGTGGGAGCAGAGCTAAATTTTGCTAACAAATTAACTGCAAATGCTATATCTGGTTTAGTGTTATTTGCAAGATATAAAAGTTCTCCTATTGCACTAAGATATGGTACTTCAGGACCAAGGATTTCTTCATCATCTTCTTATAGACGAAAAGGATCCTTTTTTCACATCAAGAGTACGAACAATCATTGGAGTACTGATAAGGTTTATCCATATAAAATTGTTTTAAAATTTTCTCTATATAAGATGATTGATATAAAAGAATCCCATTTGACAGATATACAACTTGAAATCCAAGACAAAATTTTATTCTTTCAAGATTTTTCATTTTAAATTCCTTTTTCAAATAATTTGTAGTATCAGAGATTTCTTCAGGAGTCCCTACTATGTTTAAATCAACAACATAAACTTTAACTATAGCAAATCCATAATTTATTTTCTTAATGAAAACACATAGACAAATAGAATTATTTTCATATCCATTCTTTACTAAGTATTCACTTAGACGATTGTATTACATGCGTCCATATTGCTTTAATCCATACAAAGATCTTTGAAGTTTAACAGAATACATTTGTCAAGACTTTTGATTATATGCTTCAGCCATATTAAATCCTTCGGGGATTTTCATATAAATATCATTATCTAATGACCCATATAAGTAAGTTGTAACTACATCTATTAGATATATATCAATTCCTTCAGAGACTGCTAAGCTAATAAAAAATCTAAATGTAATTGCATATATAAATAAAGAGTATGTCTCTTCATAATCTATACCGGATCTTTGTGAGAAACCTTGAGCTACAAGTCTAGCCTTATATCTTACAAATTCATTCAACTCATTTTTCTTACGTATAAAGACCTATTTATATCCAACTAGTTTGATATCTTCTGGTGTCAGGACTACTAATCCAAATACTTTACATTTAGCTAAAGAATCTAGCTCAGCCTAAATCGCCTCTTTCCATTTTGGCCAATCGCTTCTTTGTCGACATTCTTCTACAGTTTTAGGCTCAGGCTCATTGTTATATGCTATTTCAGAAGCAATTTCATATGCAAATACATTATCAATAATTTCTAACGTATTTCCAATTTTCAGCGAGATCTCATAATTTTTCGGTACCAAAACCACTTCTGGGGTCGTTTCTCTAGAAATATAAAGTTATGTATTTGAGTTGCTTTTTGCCTCCTCTGGAGGATCAGTTGGATGATTTTTTATTTCTCTTTTCTTTTGAGGAATAATATCTTTTACATCAATAGGTCTACCGCGCTTCTGGTATAAACTAAACTCATTTGCTGTTATGCCTCCAAGATATCCTACAGGGATATTTAATCCTGCAGAGGTATTTGCAGTTGGAATGTATGATTTGGTGACCTTTTGGATGTCTGTAAAGATATCAGACAGCTAATTTGCTTCATTCTGCAAATTAATTATTCTTTAAACTTTAAGTTCACATTGATTTGTACGTGTATCAAATTTGGACAAAGTTGGTGTATTCCAATGAATTTCTTGAGTTTTTGGCCCTTTTTTTTATCTTCCTCTAATGGTAGGAAAACCAATTCATCAAATTGACAATCTAAAAATCTTGCTCCAAAAAGATCACCAGTTAAAGGTTCAAGATATTCGATAATAGAAGGAAAATCAAATCCTACATAGATACCTAAACGTCGTTGAGGACCCATTTTAGTTCGTTGAGGGGGAGCAATGGAAACATATACAGCATAATCAAAAGTTCTAAGATGAGATATGTTAGGTTGTCGATCAAAAACAAGTTTTAAAGGTGAAAATTTATTGTATTCAGATGGTCGAATAAGAACTAAGGATACAACATGAGTTATAGCATATCCCCAAGCAGATGCATAAAGTTTTAATTTCATGAGCATATGTCTTGCAATTAATTGTAAACATTTAATAAAGATTTAGCTAAACTATTTTGAGTGTGAACATATGCAATGGAATGTTGAACATCAATTCATATTAACATAAAAAAATCATAAAATACTTTTGAAATAAATTCACCTACATTATCTAAACAAACTATTTTAATGGGATGATCATGAAAACTTTATCTAAGCTTTATAATTTGAGCTAGAAATTTAGCAAAAGCAACATTACGAGATGATAGTAAACATACATGGGACCATCTAGTTGAAGCATTAGTCAAAATCATAAAGTATCGAAATGTCCACAAGATGGATGAATTGGGCCACAAATATCTCCTTGCTTTCTTTCTAAAAAAATAAGAGATTCCAAAGGTAATTTAGATAGTGAGGGTCTCACAATCAATTAACCTTCAACACAAGAACTACAAAAGTAATCATTTGATAAAAGTATCTTTTATCTTTTAGTCCATGTTCATTTGTATTATCAATAATACGTCGCATCATGGTTGAACCAAGATGACCAAGGTGATCATGCCAAAGTATAAATGTTTTAAGGTCTGAACATTGCCAGTGCATATAGTTTGATTTAACCATTTTTATTTTTGTGAAATACAGTCCCGTTGAGAAACTTGGAAGCTTCTCTAATATGAACTCTTGGTTCAATTTTATGGATGTAATATATAAATATTCAATATTTTCATCATTTGTAGTTTTGACATGATACCCATTTCGACGTATATCTTTAAAACTTAGTAGATTTTTTTCATAATCTACTCGGATATAATGAATCATTAATATATAATTTTTTTCCATTTGAAAACATAATCTGGACTATTCCAGAGCCTTCAATTACATTTGTAGAACCAAAATTCATATTAACATTAATTTCAGCTAATGTTAATTGCATAAAATATTTCTTATCACGAAAAATTGTGTGAGTTGTACCACTGTCCACCAAACATATGTCTACCTCCATAACATCAAGTTTATTTTGTATTATCTATTAACACATAAAAAAATTATTTTAAGAATGATAAATGAAAGACATATATAACAAAATAAACTCGAACTCTTATTACTAATAAAATAATAAAAATATTGATTTTGAAAATAATAAACCTAATCAAACAAACAAGAAATTGTTCCAAAAATTAATCTAATTTTAATGGACATTTCCATCTCCAATCAAGTGATCAATTTTGTCATCCTCAAAAAAATCAGAGACATTAAAATTAACATCTAAAGGTTCATTATCATAAGTAGTATCAATTGGTTCAGAAAAATTCACTTCAATATTTTTACTTTTAGTCTTTAATGATGCCTTGTAAAGATCAACAAGATGTGGATATATGCGAGACCAATGCCCTTTTGTTCCACATTTATAGAAAATATTATCATGATTTTGTATCTTCTTTTCAAAATTGTTCTCACTTTTGACCCATTTGTTTTTTGCAAATTTGTTTTCAGAACGTGGTGGATGATTGGAACCAATTGGAAAATTTTTCCAACCACGACCTCTTCTACCAAGGCCTCTCCCATGATCTTGAGAAAATATTGCATTCACCTCAGGGAATAGAGATGAAACAGTTAGGCAAGATTGCTGGTTTTTTAATAAAAGCTCATTATTTTGTTAACCATATGCAAACAATAAATTAATTCGGAATATTTTTTAAACCTACGCTCTCGATATTTCTGCTGCAGGAGCACATTTGAAGTGTGAAAAGTTGAATATATGTTTTCTAACATATCCTCATCAGTAACTCTCTCCACACAATTTTAATTGAAAGCTAATTTTAAATGGGGCTGAATTATACTTATTTATAGTTTTAAAATCTTGCAAACATAAGTGTATCCAATCATATCGAGTTTTGGGGAGGATCGCTATTTTTTAGTGTTCATACCTCTCCTTTAAATTATTCCAAAGAATTAATCGATCTTTAACAGTGAGGTATTCAGTTTTTAATTTTTCATGTAAATGATGCCGACAGAATATCATTATTTTGTGCGATCTTGCAGGGATGCTTCATTTCCTTCTTTAATAGAATCTCCAAAATTCATAACATTCAAATGAATTTCAGCATCAAGTACCCATGACAAATAATTTCTTTCGAAAATATCAAGGAAAATAAATTCAAGTTTCGTAAGATTTAACATTGTAAGTGCGCTACACATAAAAAGAGAAATTTAAAATTAGGCTATAAATAATTTGTTAAAAATTAATAAATAAAATTAAATCACACATAATTTATTTAAACATACATGACTTTATGCAAATGTCATTGATTTGATATAGGAATAATTATGGCCAACCATTTATAATACTTATTTTCAATTAAAGATGGCATATTTGATTTACAGATTTGAGATAATAATAATAATAATAATAATAATAATAATAATAATACAACTAAGAATGCATTTATCATACTTCTACTTCATATGTATTAAAAAAATGCACAATATCCAAATATTTTAAAAAAGCAACTAAGAATACATTTCAGAAGTTAATAATATGCACTATAAAAGATGGCATACGTATTAAGGGAAGAGATTCAACGAAAATTCTGGTAACCAATTAACATGGCTGCCATAGAAAATAAGCAAAACAGAACACCAACATAAGAAGTAAATGCATTCCAAGAAAGAAATCCTAACAGTACCATACTAGTTCACTCACAAATATTAGTAAAAGAATTATCAATAACACCTTAAGTTGTAATACTTAAATAAAACAGCCGTTCATAGGATTTATATTGGATGTAGGCAAGTGGCTACAAAAATTAATTCAAAAAACAACAAAGCAATCAAACAAATGAATGGGATAAAAATCACATGGTAAAAGTACCAAAAATATCCATTGTAACCAACGCCAAATGATCATGGGTACACAATCAATTTCCATAGGTAGCTAATTTATAAATTATATTCTTACTCACATTACACCAAATCACTATTTTTTTTATTTTTATTTTTTAAATAATATGTAACAAATATATAGTGGGTCAATCGATTCACGATAAATATGTTGAGTTTGAAATAATAATAATAATAATAATAATAATAATAATAATAATAATAATAATAATAATAATAATAATAATAATGATTTAACATGTAAAGGTATAAAAAGCGTAGAAGGAGAATTATCAACTTTGACCAGTTAAAAATTGCAATGGAGGAAGTGATAACGTGTGGCTATTTTAATTCCAATATATATTCATATTCCAAAATGTGCACCCCTGCACATAACACACATTTCTTCTACTTAATATTTATTGATTGACATTATATATTTATAAAATAATATAAAAATAAATTTGAAATAATTTATCGTTAAATTTTATAAATTAAAATTTTTTATTGCTTCGAATCGGGTTGTCATAAGCCACCGACTTTTAATAATTAATAAAAATTATCGTGCTGATAATATATTGTAAAATTAATTAAAGTAAAGACAAATATGGTAGAATATAAAATTTTTTCTTATTAATTATATCTACTGAATAATCATAATAAGATATTTATAGATATAAAATAAAAAATAAACTTTTATTAAAATAAAAAGAATGATCAATTTAATAGTTAATCAAATAATTGATAATTATCACATAATTTTAAATGCAATCTAAGCATAATCAATTAAAAAGCTTTAGCTAGTTTCCTACATAATTATCTATCTAGTAAATTTATTTTGATGTGACTTGTTAGATGTTGGAGGTGCCTAAATAGATTGCAATAAATAAGAAAAATCTGGCATGATTTATTAAAATTTTCTATTCTAAGTAAGGAATTTGATATTTATCAATTAGCAACTACATTTGTTCCTTATTTCATTTAAATACAACCTAGAACTCTTTTTCTTGAATAAAAAAATGCAAATTTGTTATTTATTTATTTTTTTGGTAATACAAAATTGCCAATGATTCTTTAGCCGGTGAAATTATTTGTTGATGATTAAATATAGGAAAAAAAAATAGGAAAAAACTAAGGGTGGAATTAATTGAAGGGGCGGAGATTTGTCCTGCAATAAGGAACTTCCATGCACATATCTATACTTATTTATTTTGGCTAAAACATATTTCTAATTTAAACCTCGACAAATCCTCCGGCAACCCCATAGCCGTCTTTTTTCATTGTTTGACAAGGCAAAAGCCAGAAACTAAAGATCAAGTCAAAGGAAACCAAACTCTTGAAGAAACAACAAAGTGGGCATCAATTAATTATATTCCTACATATCAACCACCCTTTTGAAGATTTTCCATATGCGATTTCTCCAGCAACTTATCCCCGCGAATAGCGTTGTTTTATGTGCACTGCATTTCTTGTTAGCTATCCAATCAACATAGACTTTCCCTCTCTTTAAAAACTCACCTTCTGCCGAGAAAAACAAGAATTCTCTACTTTTTACTTTGTTTCTTTATCAGAAGAAAAAGAAATAGGTATGTCTTCTCCTCATCAACAAACAATTCAAGATCCTTTCAAAGCCTGGAAATTGCTGATTTTCCCTCCTCTTAAAGCCAGTGATATCTTTTCCTTGCTCGTAAAAACAACTCTTCTTCTCTGTACCGTTATTTCAATCTCTGTTATTTTCTTCTCTGTTTTCTCCCATCAATTTCAATGGCTTTCTTGCCCGGGATGTGACAGAGTTTCAGTCTCCGATCACCGGAGAATAAATAAACCGATTAATATCACCGAAGAAATCTACGAGGTAACTAATCTTTCCCATATATTATTTGGGATTGGGGGTTCTGCAAAAACATGGAACCATCGGAAGCACTATTCGGATCTATGGTGGAGGCCTAATATAAGCCGGGGCTATGTGTGGCTAGAACAGGAGCCTTTAGAACCGTGGCCGGAAAGCTCCCCGCCGTACAAAATATCGGGGGACACGTCGAGATTCAGGTACACATGCTCGTACGGGTCACGTTCTGCATTGCGGATAGCCCGTATAATTAAGGAGAGCTTTGAGCTTGGATTAGAGAACGTTAGGTGGTTGGTGATGGGAGACGATGATACAGTATTTTTCATAGAAAATTTGCTAATGATATTAAATAAATATGATCATAATCAGATGTATTATATTGGTGGGAATTCAGAAAGCGTTGAACAGGACGTTATCCATTCTTATACTATGGCTTATGGTGGTGGTGGTTTTGCTATTAGTTATCCTCTTGCCAAAGAACTCGTTCGAACTTTAGATAGTTGCATTGATCGGTATCACAAGTTTTACGGCTCTGATCAAAAAGTTCAAGCTTGCTTAAGCGAAATTGGTGTTCCTGTTACCAACGAACGCGGTTTCCATCAGGTTTTTTTCTTTTCTTTTTCCCAAGATTTGCAGATACTTTTGTGTTTTTTTAACATATATTTTTATATTTCCAAGAATCAAGAATATTTCTTTTAAAATTTTTAATGAAGTTGGATGTTGATTTCAGGTTGACATTAGAGGAAACCCATATGGGTTGCTAGCAGCCCACCCGCTGGCTCCATTAATATCCCTCCACCATCTAGACTACGTACATTCAATATTTCCGGCCATGACCCGAGCTGAATCCCTCAAAAAGCTAATTAAACCTTACCAAATGGATCCGGGTCGGATGCTACAGCACAGTTTCTGTTTCGATTTGAACAGGAATTGGTCCATTTCGGTTTCTTGGGGATACACCGTACAGCTATATCCCTCGCTAGTACCAGCAAAGCAGCTGGAGACGGCATTCCGAACCTTCAAAACATGGCGGACCTGGAGCAATGAACCATACACATTCAACACCCGACCCATTAGTCAAAACCCTTGTGAGAGACCCATATTCTATTTCTTGGATCGGGTAGAGAATATCGGAGCGGGTAAGACCTTGACAACTTATGTAAGACACCTGGAGGACTCTGATAAACCTTGCGACCGACCTGAATATTTTCCTGCTGAGGCCGTCGAGTCTTTCAACATCACAACTGGCACATTGGAGCCACACGTTTGGAAATTGGTGAGCAAACTCCTCTTTGTCTCTTCTACCAAAATCGTACGCTTGACTTTAGTCTTTCTTTATATATATTCTTTGTTTTTGTTTATAAAAAAAATTTATAAATTAATGAACATAATAAAATTTAAAGACCTATACAGTCAAAAATATTCATAAAAGCGTGAAAACACAATAAATTTCTGGTGGAGCCCTTATGGGCGATGTGTTAGTCAGCTGGAAACTAACTACAACGGTTCATCGCCGTCGGACTTTTGGCGTTAGAGATGGTTTTTATTGGAATGAATTTGTTGGCATGGTTACGCATGCGACGTGTGTAGCACTCGATTAGTGAGCCACGCCATAAGTCATTCTAAATTTAAATTTTTTCTGGAAAATGCAATGATTATAAGGACAAGAATCAAAATGCTAATTGTGAAATTTATGACTATCTGTTAATGTTAGGCCACAATTTAAGCGCAATTAGTTGCCCAGTTAACGTTTTGAATTTAAAAATCTGTTGTATTTGGAATGAATGATATGATATGATTTAGATAGTTGAGTGGAAATGCACATGTGGGGTTTTTATTATGAGGATTAATTAGTGTATTTTATGGATGGTTCAATAAGCAGGCCCCACGTAGACAGTGCTGCGAGGTAGTCAACGATCAAAAGGAGATTGTAGAGGTCAAGATTAGAGGCTGCCATCAATTTGAAAGTGTTACTCCTTAGAAAAAATTTACCCATAAATCTTTGTGGTCAATAATAACCACTTTTAAGCTAATTTCTCTTATTCACTCATTTCATTGGAGACCATTTCGGTCTTCTGTAGCTTAATTACCCATCGGCTCATGTAAATATCTAATTTTGTATTTTATTACTGCTTCCTCTTTTTATTTAATTTATCATCAACTTTTGCATATCCTCTATATCATCCTTCTTTTTTAGCATATCATGAAAAGCATTTAAACTCTTATTTTTTTTTAATTATTTGCTTTTTGTGGATTATCAATGAATTTTGACCACCAAATAACTACTAAAAAAAAAAACTCTTTCTCATAGTCATTGAATTCACATTAGCCAAATTCACCGCAAGTTCAACTTTAAATTGTGTAAATATTAGTAATAATCAGTTGCCCTCATGAAGTCAATATCGTCAAATTTTGTTAGAATTATTGACCCAGAAAATTTTTCTAATATCAAACCCTTTCCTTACAATGTTCTACAATTTCAAAGTAGAATTCAGTAAAAGAAAAGCCATACCTGTACACATACATATCAGGAAAGGAATATAAAACAAATATTAAATCTCTAAAGAATAAATAATAAATATTAAAGATAGTAAATTTGGACCATCAGATCAATGAATCGTCAAATGATTTGTATTAAAAGAATAAAATAATTATTATTTTCTACTAATAAAGTCATAATGGCTGAGTTTTACCAAAATTATATTGTAAATTGGGAATTACGTTATGATTTTGGCGGAGAAACTCGTTACTTAATTTTCTACCTCTCACTTTTCAACTCAATGGAGTTTCTTTGTTAAAATCGCAACTCAATTCACAATTTAAAACATAATTCTGCTGACCAAAATTTGAAAAATCCATCTATTATAAATTGGTCATAGTTAGATAATCCTAGATTTAAAAAAAAAAAATTTAGAAAATTGCTGCTATAGTTAGGATGATAAAAATAATTGGTTTGTCAGAAATTGACAGTGAAACTATCAATTTCTGTCAGAGTAGGATCCGCATGTGATAGAATTTTGATTTTTTTTAAAGATGTGTGTTGAATCATTCAGTGATGCGGACTCACTAGTTTTTTGCTTCAAATTTTCGAATTTTGTATTTTTTTTCTCTTAAAAACCGTTTCTTTTATCAATTTACACTCTTTCATTCTCAATTTACACACTCTTTTAATTTTCATCTACACAATATTTCATTCTCAATTTCATCAATATTTCTATCTCTGATCTCTTCCTTTTCTTACCAATTATATACTATCTAAATATAATTAGTTGATCCAATTTTTTTGTCAAGTTATTTTGAAAGAATTTTTTGAAATTAAATAAAAGGTAATATTAAATTAATATAGTATAATTTAATTTTTTTAAGCAAAATTTTTGATATTCTTGACTTTATTTTTATGTTTAATTTGTAGGTGACAATAATTTTGAATTATATCTAATTATAACAAAAATATAACTATCTACAATATCTATAGGGAATATATATATATATATATATATATATATATATATATATAGAGAGAGAGAGAGAGAGAGAGAGAGAGTCCTTTGAGAAGCGAAGGATTCTGTTCCACATTATTGGCATAGCTATTATCCACAAACCGTTAAATGGGATAATGGCAACAATTTTATGGTCTAAATACCCTTTGATGAAGCTGAGGAACGAGTTGGGAGAAAATTAATTCTCTCTAAAATTTCTTCTGAAAACTAACAACCAATCTTTAAATTTGCATTCATAAACTCTATTTAGAGTTTTTCAGATTTTTTAATTAGGAAGGTAAATAATTTAAAAATTAATTTTTATAATTGACGTATTCAATAGAAATTTTAATTTCTGTAACTAACGAATTAAATATAGAAATTAGTTTTCATAACTGACGTATTCAGTATAGGAATTAATTTCTGTAACCGACGTATTCGGTATCAAATATATTTGATTTATTTTCCGAATTTAGAGTTATGGATGTATCCATTCTCCTTCATCTCCTACTCGCACATGACGGAACAAAATCCAATCATATAGGTAAATAGACAGTGTGAGCAGCATACATCAAGAGCACTATTGCTATACACCTGTTACGGATATATAACATCTCGAAGAAATAAGGTCATTTTATCTACATATATCTAACCCTAGATTGCCTTCTCACATTCACTATTTTAACTCATGATCTCATAAAATAATTTTCGTATTCACTATTATATCTCTACTCATAGAAACTATAATATATATGCTGGTAAACCACAAAATAATTGAATGTGATAAAAAAAACTATATTCCCCTCTTACTATATGCAATCCATCATGATTTAGCTCGCATTTGCAATTAGACTTGCTAGGTCGAATTTTTCCATAGCCTCTTAGAGGCTAATTAAGTTAGCCATATTGAGCCATACACTATAAGAAAATATCAAAATAGCAACAAAATTTTTTCTAGCAACGGGAAAAAAATTCGTTGCTATTTTTGGTTGAAGTTTAATGTTTTAGCAACAGAGTTAGAAATTGTCATCTTCCGTTGCTAAAAAAAGGTGGGAGCTAGTGGCATCAAAATTAGCAACATAATTTTGCAATGAAAATTAAACACCGTTGCTAAAAAGGGCGCTAGTAGATGGCGGTAATATTTTAGGGCAAAATTTAGCAACGAAACAATATTTCCCTTGGTAATTTAGCAACGTATAATATATCTGTTGCTAAATTGAGCGCTAGCAGATGGCGCTAGAAATTTGGATCAAAATTTAGCAATAGAAAAAATATTTCGTTGCTAATTTACATTTTCAATGAAAAACAGCAACATAATTTATATTTTAGCAACCGAAATGAATTTTCGTTGCTAAATTTGCAACCGAAATAGATTTCCATTGCTAATTTACATTTCAATGAAAAATAGCAACAGAATTTATATTCGGTTGCTAAATAACCTACCTTAAAATAGCAACCGAATATGGTTGCTAATTTAGCAATGGAAATCAAATTTTGTTGCTAAATTAGGGATATTTAAGTAATTTTCTTATTTGTTGCCTTAGGTGTAAATTAGTCTCCATCTCCCTCTTTTAGCTATCGTCATTTCTCTTTCTCTTCTTCACCTCATCGCCTTCATCTTCTGTATCCTAATTTCGTCATTTCTCTTTCTCTTCTTCACCTCATCGCCTTCATCTTCTGTATCCTAATTTCTTTCCCTTATTAATTTCTCTCAAATTTTTTTTACTTCTCATATTTTCCTTTTTATTTTTTTATTGTTCCATTTTTTCCTTTTTCTTTTCTATCTACTCCAGAGACTCTCCATTTTTCATCGCAATAACTCAACATTATACCCTTTCTCCCTCTATTAAAACTCTATTAGCTATTAATAATTTTCTCATTTCATAGGAGAATCATTAAACTTAATAATAATATTTGAATTTTTAAAAATGATTACAGTTTTATGCCTGAAATTTGGAAACATGAATTGTTTGTGTTGTAAAATTATTGACAAAAAATTAGAAATTACGTAATATGATTTATGCTTTTGCGTAGATTTGAAAAACTTGGAGAGCTTGAACTTGGATACATGTAGAATTGATGATGAAGGGCTGGCTAATTTAACAAGCCAGTACAAGTGTCACAATTGTAGTTTTAAAAATATTTCTGATGTTTTTATTTAATTTTTTTGTTCTAATTTTTTTTTTATTATTTATCTTGAAATATGTTTGCATGTCATGTCATTGATTTTGTCTTACCGCTAATTTTTGGTTTAAATCACATTGCCTTGTAATCATATGTTTTTGGCAGTTAATGGCTCTTCCAAGCATACAATCTCTCAAACTTTCTTTCCTGTCATTCATGGATTTCTGATATTAAAAAATTGTAATAATTTTTAGCGACGGACAGGACCGTCGTTAATTTTTACTTATGGGTGAATTTAGCAACGAAAAATAGTTTCTAGCAACGGAATCTAATTTTTTTTGCTAATTTTAGCAACGAAAATAAATATCTATTGCTAAATTTAGCAATGGAAATCAATATCCGTTGCTAAAGTTAGCAACGAAAAATTATATTATGTTGCTAAAATTGACCAATTCACCGAATCTTACATTGTTGAAGTTAACAATTAGCAACCAAAATTTTCGTTACTATTTTTAATTAGCAATGGAAAATTAACATTTTTCGTTGCTAAATTGCAATTTTCTTGTAGTGATACTTTAGAGATAAGTTAAGGGTTCTAAGGGTCAAAACTTAGTTAAGATTTCACACTAGGAAAAATTGAGATAGTTCACATTAAATTCCCTTCTCTTTGTCAATTAAAGCACACATAGTATGAAACATGTGTCATAGTATTCTTTCCTTCCCTTAAAGGAGTGTATGTCTCACAAAATATATATAACACCATGCAAAAGTATAGGATTGTGATGCACCGAAGCATAAATCTTTAGTTCGTTTTTTTAAGGATTACTTTTTCTTTTTAGATATAATATGATATTTACATTTAACTTATCATAGGATTACTCTTAATCATATTTTGGACCTCAATCTAAAAATATGCAACCTTATGTTTGTCTTTATCTTGTATTTTAACAAGACTAATTTTGTAATTTCTGCAAGATGACACTGAGATTCACCATTTGTTAAAAAATTATCTCATCTTAGTTTTTGTTAACTTATTAACAAAAATAAGGTAAATACCCATATGAGTGGGTTACTTATCTATCCGACATGCTCAATCTCATAATTAATAATAGTGAATGTTCACACATTAAACATTCACACTCATGTATTGCTAATAATGAACTTTATTATTATTTATAAATAATAATGTTAAAGGATTGTATAAAGTAAATAGTACCAATCAAATTCTACACAAACCCTGAGATATAATATGTCTCTCAAAACACATCTTTCATTACAGGTTTTATCTTTACATCTTCAATCATATCGTGCATAAAAATATATTGTAAGTTCACTTCTCCTCATGCAATAATATTTCTCATATATTGATACTTAATATGATATGCTTATATCAACGAGTGTGTAACATCCATACTAAACAGTCCTATGGATTTAAGCAATTAAGCCGGAAATTTTTTTTTCTTCTTAAACCAATTGATTCATAGTTACCAATTCTTATTCATAATGCATGTTCACAATCCAACTTGTCGTTGACCTATAACTGTCCAACTTTTACCAAACTTTAGTAATATAACGTCTTAAAACTTGCCTACCCAACCTACAAATCAAATAATTCACAGGCCCTTAGGGGCACAATAGTTCATAAATAATATATATTTTTTTCATCCATACATTATCAATTTTATTTCAAACATACTCAATCAATCCACTACCTGTCAATCACACATTTATATATATACAAATATTATACCATTACAGATCAATTCTTTTATCTCAACAATTACAAATATATACGTGCCAATACAAAAAGATAATTTCTATCTCCCGTTCCTGTAAAATTGGCTACTTTTGTGTACTATTGCTCTAGCTATTCTTCTAAACCTACATATAATAACAACTACGTGCTGAGTATTAATTATATCTAGTGGTGACTATAAATCAAAATATTTTCCAAACAAGCATAATTACATTAATTATGCAAAAATTCATTATATTTTCTATCAAAAATATAATTACCAATATTCTTAACAATCGTTTCAATTTATTACCAATAATTTGGTACACTTTTCAGTTTAGTCTAAAACTTTTTATTTTATTACAAAATTATCCTTTTTATACACTAGTTACAAAATTGCCACTAGTTTGCTTATTTTCACTTCATATTCAATTATTGGCTTATAAAATTACCAATTGGTCCTTATTTTAACTTTTTCATGCAAAATTATATTTTAATCTTTTCAATTTATAAAAGTTCATTTTCAGACTGTTTTCATACTAAATTACCATTTTACCCTATTTATTTATTTCTTTATCACTTTTACTTATTAAACATAGCATTTTGAGAAATTACAGTTTTACCACTAAACTTTTCATTTCTTTTCAATTAGTTTTTTTTCACTCTAAACTTAATTTTTAATTATCTTTTTGCACTTTTTAACTATTTTTTTACATTTATGCCTCTAGTATAATCCCGGCAGAAATTATCAGACCAGATATAAGGGATGTGAACCCTACAGAATTACAGTACAGACTGAGAAATGATTTCAAATGACCATTTCTTATAGAATAGAGTACAAAATAGAGTAAATACTATAGAAGATCAATGATCTTACCATAGCAAAGTAAGTCGTCATGACTTGCACTGAGGTATATGAGTCTCTATAGTTAGCCAATAATGTCCTGAACTAGATTTTGATTGCCTGACTATTACTAAGGGAAATATTTACTTCATTTTACTTTATTTTTCATATTTTAACAGTTTCAATAGCTTTTTCATTACAATAAATCTATCGATGAACTTTTGTCATTACTTTTGCACACTTTGTGAATTATTTCACAATAATTCACCATTTTCACTTATTTAATGAATTATTTTACAATAATTCAACAAATACACTTTATAAATAATCAAATCCTTTTCTAAAAAATACTTAAATAATTTACATAAATTTCATAAAAGTTTATAGTTATATTAATTCATTTTAGGTTCATTTTATGGCTTAATTCATCAAAATTACACAAAATTTACATTGATTTTCTTTAAGAAACCATTTAGCCAAGTAAGGTAATCTACCTTATACGTACATTTAATTCAATTTAAGTACTCTAATAGTCATATTCAAGGTTCTAAATCATTAATCTAAGATCAATTTCAATTATACATGTATTTTTCCTAATTTTTCACATGTTACATAAGGAAAATCATGCCAATTCAAGGAAAATAGAAGGATTTAGTAGACACTAACCTTCCTCCTTGGCTTAGTCTTGCCTAGACTTCCTTTTCTTTCGCTTTGGCCTTGGAAGCTTGTCTCTCACCTTGAGAACCTACCATAACTAAAATTTCAATCAAATAAAACCCTAATTTTTTGATCTTAAATGATTAAATTAACCATATAAATGAACTCTATGTACCTAAAAATACTTGTAGGTACCTTAGAAAAAAATTAAAACCATGATTTTTTCTTACCTAACTTTGACATCCTAAGTTTTTTAACTTTATTTCTCTTACTTAAATTTTTCTAATCAAGGGATAGAGGCTTAAATAATCATTTAGAAAGGCAAAAATTCATGTAATATTATTGGATTATGAGAAAAAAGAAAGAAAACTTGGAAAAAATGAAGAAGAAATGGGTTATGGTGGTTCAGCCAAGGAAAAAAGGAGATGGTGGCTGAGGAGATAAGGTTGGCTGCGAAAATATCTCTCTCTCACTTGGGTTTTATGGTTGCTAAATTGGGTTGGGCCTTAGTTCAACCCAAGCCTACTAATTTAAGCCCAATAACCCAAAATCAAACTCATTATGCCATTTTCTGTAATTCTCTCACTTTCCAATTCAAAAACAATCTAAAATTAATTACATCATTCTTATCATATCAAAAATAGGCTGTACACAAAATTTTAGCCTAATCAAAGTCAGTTACTAGTTCGATTTAATCAAATCGATTTGATTCAACTGTTACTGGTGTTACCAAAAAATTAATTTTTTGTAGCCAAAATATTCTACACATCATTTTAGGCACATATGTAAAATTTTGGCAATTTTTAAACTTCATTTGCTATTTTTAAGGGCTCCATCAAATCTATGTCAACCTAATTACTATTTAAACCGAACCGCTTTGTTTTTTATATTTTGGACTTTTGAAGGCCTATTTGACCTCAATTTCAATTCAAATTTTAATATCGGACTAACCGTGATCAATATTTTTCGAATGTTAAATAAAATATTTTTCACCTCCGAACGTACTTTTCAGTTCAGAAGTACTATTCACTATCGAAAAATATTATTCACAACTGACCCGATGTTCAGACCATTACAGAGTGACTATCACTATAGATTGTGTTTGATTTCTCTGAGATAGTTACTTTTAAGTGGTCCATAAACTGCTTAAGTCAAACTGCCTCTTGTACTGCAGTTAAGGAAGCAAGAAATTTAGCTTTTAATGTTGATGGGGCTACACATGTTTGTTTCTTGCTACTCCATAAGATGACACCCTTGCCAAGTAAGAATACATAACCTGAAGTGGATTTTCTCTCATCCACATCACCTTCCCAATCAATATCTGAGTATTCTCTCAATTGCAGATCCTTTCTCTAATAACAAAGAGAATAGTCTGCATTACCTTTGAGATATCTAAGTATCCTTTTCACTGTTTTCCAATGTGCTTCATCCAGATTAGACTGATATCTACTTACCATGCCTACTACACAACATATATCAGGTCTTGTACATAATATTGCATATATTAGACTGTCCACAGTAGCAGTATATAGAATGTTTCTCATGCATTCCATTTTTTATGGCATCTTAGGACACATACTCTTGCTAAAAAATTGATTCTTGGCAATAGAGTTATCAATGGGTTTGCAATTTTGCATGTTGAATCGTTTAAGGACTTTGTTGATATATATCTATTGCGAGAGAGATAACAACCTTCTTGAACGATCTCTTGAAATCTTAATTCAAAAAATATAATCTTTTTGACTCATATCTTTCATTTCAAAGTTATAGGATATATTTATGCGCTCTATATCATTTCCTGCTATTAGTATGTCATCTACATACAAAGTTAAAATGATAAGTTTGTCTTTAAAGCTTTTATGTAAACATAATGGTATTCATCAATCATGTTGAATCCATTCAACATTGTTGTCTCATAAAATCTCAAATATCATTATCTTAAAGACTATTTAAGGCTATAAATTAATCTTTTCAATCGGCAAACATAATGGTATTCATCAATCATGTTGAATCCATTCAACATTGTTGTCTCATAAAATCTCAAATATCATTATTTTGAAGACTGTTTAAGGCTATAAATTAATCTTTTCAATCGGACAACTTTATGTTCACTGCCTTTTTCAATGAAAAACATAAGTTTTTCTATATATATTTCTTTATCTAATCCTCCATTAAGAAAAGTATTCTTTACATCCATTTAATGTAACTTTAAGTCTAAACTAAACACTAAGGCTAGAATTAACCTTATAGATGTAAATCTTGTTGGAATTTATCGGTTACATGCATCTCATACATAAGCGAAATTTAAAATTTTTAACCAATATTACTGATCTTGCCATGAATGTACGATATTCATATTAATAAGAATAAGAAAAATCACCTTTGATTTTTATTGAACAGTTGATTTTCCTTTGCACTGGGTTGTCGCAAACCACAGTGTCCAAAATCGAACACCTCCAATGAGTAATCCACACTAGAGAATGATAGAATGAACCAACAATTGGTAAAGGGCAAGGGGATGGCCAAAAATACCTTGAGCTATCAAGGGAGGTGGCGGCTAGGGTAGAGAGAAAAAGAAGAAATCCTTTCTTAAGTGTTTTCTCACTTAACCCTAATTTCTCATTATTTGGATTTTTATAGTTAGGTTAAAAATCCAACTTCATAATGGGATTGGGCTCTTTAAAATTGATGGAGAATTATTAATTGGGCTTCTAGAATTATTTATAATTATTTGGGCTTAATAAAATCCAATTTAAGCCTTTTTGTAAAAGATTATGCACAAAACCTACAAACTAGGCCATTTGTACAAACACTTGGATTTAATTACCCAAATGAATTCCAAATCCAACCAAATTAAATATGTAGGCTCCACAACACTTATGTAACATATTTAATTTAACTTGGTCCAAGAAATAGGCCTCTAAGGCCTTCTACCAGGGAGTTGGCGTGTGGCCCTCTTCTCGAGGGCATCTGTGCCAACTTCATTCCTCTGGCCCCTTTATAATTCCTCCAATGGACCCATTAATTCTAATACCTATAACACTTATAGTCCAATAATAATTAATTATGAAATAAATTATTTCAATTAGGTCCAATTTTACAGAATATTTCTCAAAAGTTTCGTGAACAATTTTACTTGATCATAATTAATTATTATCTTATTCACTTCTCTATCCCCATAATGATATCAAATATTATTATCCTTGTCATTTTACCATTTTATCCTTTTTCCCTATATGTGTGTGACCTATTCGGTTCCTGTCCATGTTGGCAGTATAATGTGTAATTGTGAGTTCTATTCAAGACTCACATGATTTAAACTCCTTTAAATCATTTTATCAATCCCTATTGATATTCTTGATACATCATTATACAAGTCATGATCAGCCTCTAGCTAGGCATCATGACTATCCAAATGTCAGGAAAGTCAAGTGGTTTGACTATACCCTTCCATAGAAACATTTACCATGCAATTACTCCTTTCACCGCTCTTATCTCAATTAGATTCTGAGTATGGATTTCTATCAGCTCATATAAATCTAATCAAGTATTTTTTATTAATTTAACCTTTGCTCCCAAAATGCACTCCATGGATCTCTATCCATCTTGGCATATTACTCTGGCCAGAGATTCTCTGAACAAGGCAATTATAGAATCATGCGAGATAACTTCCCTTATTAAATCTGGGATGGTGAATCCTTTGTCAATCACTCAACTATCTTCAAGTAGGTCATGATATATCCAATCTCCTAACTATGTTCACTCCCAGTTGGAAGTAATCAGTTATGGAGTCAAAACATACCACTTGCTACTTAAGATAACTTTGGTGATCTCACGTCTAAGGATACTTGCACAACCGCTATGAAGAGATTCCTCACTGACATAGATTTAATATCCATGTGAGGACTCTTTATGCAGGTCTCCAATGAACTTGTTCTTCTAACAAGCATTCACATGTTAGCTTTGATTATCTTCCATAATCACAGTTATGAGAACCACTGCTTGAACCATTCAAGAAGCATAACATATGCTAGTCTGTCTGAATTAACAATATCCTTATCTTGTTAATTCTATGACTAGGGATATTTAGATATTAACACATTTGCATGCAATAGACATCTCATATCATGAACACTTTCATGATTACTTTTGCATTGTGTTTATAATATCTAGGACTTCATTTATTAATTTAAGATTTACAAAGTCATGTATTTAAACATAGCATTAATAAATGAATGATGCCTTTTATTAAGAATATAAATTTATACATATGAAAAACATCCCTATTTCATAGGCTCTAGGGCATACTCTTTAACAATCTCCCACTTACACTAGAGCCAATCATTCATATGTCTCAGATCCATGCTATTTATATGGTGATCGTGCTTCATCTGGGAAAGCTCTTTAGTAAGGGGATCCACCACATTATCATCTGTAGGGACCCTTTATATTTTCACATCCTTTCTAGCTACTATTTACCTTATGAGATGGTAGCATCTATGAACATACTTGGATCGTTGATGAGACCGTGGTTCCTTTGCTTGCGCAATGGCTCAATTGTTGTCACAATATAAAGAAATCAGATCAACAATGCTAGACATCACTCTTAGTTCAGTTATGAACTTTTTGATCCAGACTACTTCTTTGGCTGCTTTCGAAGCAGCAATGTACTCAGCTTCCATTGTGGAATCAGCAGTTGTTTCTTGTTTGGAACTCTTCCAACTAACTGCTCCTTCTCCCATTATGAACACATAACCAGACTATGATTTACAATCATCTTTGTCAGATTGGAAGCTGGCATCTGTATACCCATTTACTTTCAAACTGCCCTCTCTATATACCAAGAATATATCCTTAGTCCTTCTCAAGTACTTAAGGATATTCTTGACAGCTGCCCAGTGTTCCTCTCCAAAATTGGATTGGAATCTGCTTGTGACACTTAAAGCAAATGCTACATCTGGACGTGTACATAACATAGCATACATGATAGAACCAATTGTAGATGCATATGGTATTTTATTCATGCTCTCTCTATCTTCTAGTGTCTGCAGACACATGGACTTAGAAAGGTATTTCCCATGCACCATGGGTATAAACCCTTTCTTAGAGAGATCTATATTTAAATTCTTCAATACTTTATCTACATATGTACTTTGAGAAAGACCTAGCAACCTATTGGATCTATCTTTATAGATCCTTATTCCCAGAATATAGGATGCTTCTCCAAGGTCTTTCATAGATAATTGCTTGGATAACCATATTTTAACAGATTTGAGAAGAGAAATGTCATTTCCCATGATAAATATGTCATCCACATATAGAATTAGGAAGACAATTGCACTCCCACTGACCCTTTTATACACACAAGGTTCATCTTCATTCTGTGAGAAACCAATTTCTTTTATTGTCTCATTGAATCGTATGTTCCAGCTCCTAGAGGCTTACTTCAATCCATAAATGGATCCTTGAAGCTTGCATACCTTTTCGCCATTTCCTGATGTGAACCCTTTTGGTTGTGTCATATACACATCCTCAGTCAGATTTTCATTTAGGAAAGTTGTCTTCACATCTATTTGCCAAATCTCATTATCATAATGAGCTGCAATGGCTAAAAGTATTCTTATAGACTTAAGCATTGCTATAGGAGAAAAGGTTTCATCATAGCCAATACCTTCTTTTTGATGATAACCTTTTGCTACTGAGCGAGCTTTATAGGTAACTATATTACCTTCCATGTCGGTCTTCTTTTTGAAGACCCATTTGCACCCGATGGGTTTTATCCCTTCAGGTGGTTAAGTTAAAGTCCATACTTTATTGTCATACATGGAGTCCATTTCAGACTGCATAGCCTTAAGCCATAAATCACGTTTTGAACTGTTCAAAACTTCTTGATAGCTTGTAGGCTCATTGTCCTCTACCACAGTTATGCCTCTATCCGAATCAATGTAAAATCCATATCTCACAGGGATAAAACGCATCCTAGTAGATCTTCTAGGATTTTGTGTATAATCAGGTTCTATTGTAATCTCATCAATATGAAATTCAGTTTCGGGTTCAATCGGTTGATCTACTTTTATTTGTGGGTCTTGAACTTCACCAAGTTCAATTTTACTCCCACTGTCCTCTCGTAAGAGAAATTCTCTTTCCAAGAAGACAGCATGCCTAGAAACAAACACCTTTTGTTCCAAGGGATGATAGAAATAATATCTAAATGTTTCTTTTGGATATCCCACAAATAAACATTTGTCAAACTTAACATCTAGTTCGTCTGACATTGTCCTCTTCACATAAGCAGGACAACCCCATACTTTCATATGAGAAAGCGTGGGTTTCTTGTTATTCCACATCTTATATGGAGTAACATCAACCGATTTACTAGGCACTCTGTTTAACACATAAACAGCAGTTTCTAGTGCATATCCCCAAAAGGACTTAGGCAAGTTTGCTCGGCTCATCATTGATCGAACCATATCTAATAGTATTCGATTTCTCCTTTTAGATACACCATTATGTTGTGATTTATATGGTGGAGTCCACTGAGATAAAATCCCATTATCTCTAAGATAATCCTGAAACTCTTGGCTTAAGTATTCTCCACCTCGATCTGATCTAAGTGTTTTAATACTCTTGCCAAGTTATTTCTCTACTTCATTTCTGAATTCTTTGAACTTTTCAAATGCTTCTAATTTATATTTCATTAGATAGATGTATCCAAACCTGGAATAATCATCTATGAAAGTAATGAAGTAGGAGTAACCTCCTCTAGCATGTGTAGTCATTGGACCACATATATCTGAATGTATTGACCGGATTCTAGCAACTGTACTAGATTGGCTAGTAATATAGGGAAATAAGATTATGACCCAAAATATCGAACGCAAGGGAAACTTGTGCTTGTATGTGCTATTTCAATTTCAAAACCAATTTTCGTGTATAAAAGAAAGAAGAGAAACCCCAAATTTGTGATGATTGAAGAATTAAAACTAAAAAAAAATAATTTAAATCCAAACTAAAACAATTAAAAGAGCTAAAGTAAAGAAAAGATCTATTGAAAGCAAGTAAATTGAATGAGGTGAAAATCAATATTAAAAACAACTTTCATTAAAGAACTATCAACCTTAAGAAGTATTGCTATGACTTAAATAAAAGAAAACATACAAGTGATTATGGAGAATTCAGTTTAATAAAACCAGATAACTTTATTCAATATTATCATTCCAAGCATCAAATTTTCTTATTCAGATAAACTTAACACTTAGCATAAGGAACTGAATTAAGTCTCCTTGATGTCTATTAAAGCCTTTCTCAAGAGATTTAACTTTCACCTATTCTTAGTTACCCTTTTCTCAATCTTAACTTACTTAAATTAACACACAATTATCACTTATTTAGGTTATAATCATATATTAATCCAAATAAATTAACCTAAGAACATGCAAGCCAATAATCAATTCAAATCAATTAATTAACCAATGCTTAATCAAGTTAACAATCAACTTAAATTTGAGTAAAGACAAGACTATGTTTAAGAACTAAGAAATAACCAACTTGTATTGAATTGAAGAACAAACTCAAGTTATAACAATACAAGCTAAGGATTCAAGTATCCTTTAGCAAAAGTTAAAGAAAACTACTCACAAGATATTCTTAAAAATAAAAACAAAGTTTTGAAGAAAGCAATAAAAACAAAGAACGTAAAAACAACTTAAAGAAAAGTAAAGCTTAATTCTCAGGATCCTCTTATTCTTCCCCCTTTTTCTGTGTTTCAGCTAGCTATTTATAGGCAAAAGAAGACGTGGATTCCTTTTCAAACTCTTAGAATCAAATAGAAAGTAATTTCTGCCAAAAATAGGAAGTTCGATAAAATCCTTCGCGAATGGGAATAGTATCACATGGTCACGCCCTTCATTGTGTATTTGAACACGTGGTCACGTGTTCTCTAGGCCTGTCTTCACACGTGGCCACGTGTGGTCCTTCTCTTGGAATCCACGTGGTCACGTCCTTCCTTTGCTCTTCTTCAGTTGATCTTCACATGGCCACGACTTTTCATCCTTCATTCCTTCACGTGGCCACGAGTATAATGCTTCAATGTTTTCACGTGGTCACGTGCGAAGGCTCTGGACTGGACGCCAATTTTCTTGCATCAACTTCCAATATTTGCACTTGTGGCCCTAATATTTTCCCTTTTTGCATTTTAAGCCCTTTTATATCAATTTTAACCTGAAAATCAAACAAAACATGGAATTAACCTCAAAATCATCATTGTTAACAAATTACCTCTAAATTAACCTAAATAAAACCAAAACAACTAAATAACACAACTAAAAACATATCAAAAACTATATATAATTCACACTTATCATGTATTAAGTCCAAAACCATTTTAGCTCGTTCTCCTTTACCAATAAAGGGAGCTTTTGTCATTTTTCCCAATAAACAAGATTCGCATATATCAAATGATCCCAAATCACCTGACTTGTGTAATTTGGTCATGCATTTCTCATTTATATGACCTAAATGAGAATGCCATAAATATAAGGTATTTAGATTATCATGTTTCATTCTCCTGATATCCACATTATACACTTCTTTAATGAAATCAAGAACAAATATACCATTCTCAATGATAGCTTTTGCATAAAACATATTATTCTTAAAAATGAAACAACACTTGTCCTTTAAAGAAATGTCATAATCGTTCAATAAACAACTGAAAGAAATAATACTCTTGGATAAAGCTGGAACATAATAACAATTATTCAATTCCAGTACTAATCCACTAGGAAGAGGCAAATGATAAGTTCCCACAACCGTTGTAGAGATGTTCTGTCCAGTAGCTGACTGCAAACATATCTCTGCCTTTCCAACTCTTTTAAAGCTTTTAAGCCCATGTAGATCATTACATAAGTGAGATCCACATCCGGTATCTAATACCCAAGATTGTTTTAAAGCAATAGAATAAGTATTAATTTCAATCATATGAATACCTGAAGTAGAAGCATCAGCTTGCTTCTTCTCCTTGAGAGAATCTAGATAGGCCTTGCAGTTACGCTTCTAATGACCATCCTTTCCACAATGGAAGCAAGTTCCTTTGGGATTCTCTTTCTTGGCAACCTTCTTCTTGGAGATCCCACCATTCTTTGGCTGCGCCTTGGTTATCTTCTTCTTCTTCTGCTTCTTGGCTTTAGCAGAAGTGACAACCATGACACTTTTTGGATCCTTCTTAAAGGATCCATCAGCTATTTTGAGCATATTGATTAACTCAGGAATGGTTACTTGGATCTTGTTCATGTTGAAGTTAAGCACGAAAGGTGCATAACTTGGAGCCAACGAGTACAAGGTTAAATCTATGTATAGATCATTATCCATAACATAGCCAAGTCTACTCAAATGCTCAATATACCTATATATCTTCAATGCATGAGTAGCGGCTGAAGTGGCTTCCACCATTTTGTAGCTAAATAGAGCTTGAGCAATCTCATATTGCTCAGTTCTAGCCTGAGAAGAATAAAGCTCCTCTAGATGCAAAATGATGGTTCTAGCATCCATCATCTCATGTTGCTTCTGAAGCTCCGAGGATATAGCACCTAGCATCAGACATGCTGCTGCTTCACTATCCTCCATGTATTTTCGATAAGTGCCTTTGATCTCATCAATGGCATTATCTGATGGAAGTGGTGGTGGATCTTTATCCAAGACATAATGGATATTTTCAGCTCTGAGAATAATTCTCACTTGCCTTATCCAGTCAGAATAGTTGCTGCCAACCAGCTTGTTATCCAAGATTGATCGTATATTAATGTTTGATGTGCTCATAATGATGACTTAGATGTGAAAAAGAAAAGATATGAGAGTGTGTTCATATATATGTATGCATTAATAAGGTCTTTAATTAATCTATTTACTCCCACTATTTTATAGCGAATTAATAGCCCTCACTATATAATCCGAGAAAACCCAATGGTTTTCTTAGTGGGCTAATATCCAATCCTTGATATGTAATTTGACCTTGACTTTGGTCAACAAGCCAAACTCCATATCCTTGAAAGGTAGGTATCTCTGTACTAATTGTATCTCTACACAACTATTGGATCATTAGGTTATCAACTCTTGATGTATGCATATTGTATATGCATTCCCTAATCTTGCCTCTAGAACCATTAGCCTTGACTTTGGTCAACAAGCTAATGGGCTAGCTAAGATGACCCATTTAATTAGATTTGAACATATTCGATATAATGTAAGCTTGACTTTGGTCAACAACTTACACTATAAAGAACTCCGGTTCTCCTTTAATTAATAAAAGGCTTATATAGCTTAGTATTTATTTGAGGGTTTTAGTTAATTAAGTCTCATCATACATGGTTGGCATACATTGGTATGCATCTTATATCTATCACATAAATATAAACATACAAATATGGTATAGTTATGGACTTCACTACATTGATTTCCCCGAGCTAAGAGGGAAATAAAAAGGTCACAGCTAGGTAGTATGCATGATTCAAACAAGAAAAATAATTACATTATCTTCAAGCTTGTTGGATCTCCATTCGGCCTATCTTGCTCCTTGACAGTAATCTCCATCTATATTTCTAATTCTAATCTAAGTAATCTAATTACATATTACAATTTGAAAAGAAATACAAACCAAAAAAAAGTGGCTAGGACATGAAAGTCCTCATTTGGCCAAAACATGCATAATGCTCAATCACATTGGGCCTTGTCCATAACTATCCATCATGCCAATCATACACCCTTATATGCATTTCTAATGCATAAAGACATGGATTACTAACTTTGTTTCAACTCTTGAAACAAGGTTTTGAGTTATTTTAATAATGTGATCAAATTAGGAAACTTTTTCCATTTTGGAAACTTTCATTTTAGGAAACCTTTTTGCATGCATGTGTTCTTGCCTTAATAATCAATCCAATTGATTATTAATTAATTATTAATTGATTATTTAATTAATTAATCATATTAAATAATTAAAAGAATCAATTTTGGGCTTAGGGTTAAGGGTAGGCTGAAACCCACCAAATGAAACCCTAATTGTGTTCACACACAAACTAGTTTTGTGTCTATTGGACCATTTGGGCCTTTTGGAATGAGGCAAGCCCACTCCAGCCCTTAAAACCCATTAATAAACTTAATTATTGTTTATAATATTTAATTTAAATCAGCTCCTTGGGCCCACCAAGTTATTTACTAATTTAAACCAAGTCCGTAAACATAATTAAGCCCATTAAGTGGTTTTAATGAATTAAAATTAATCAAATTAATTTAAGGCCCATTTTAATTAATCAAATTAATTAAAAACACTTAAATATATCAGATATATCAGATTTAGAAGATTAAAAATCATTCTAAACAAGAACACACCAAGAATATATCAAGAACACACGAAGAACACCAATTTATCGAACCTTTCGACTAAACTAGTTTTCATGCAAAACATGTTCGATTTTAATTTCGTTTGATCTTATGGCTTAATATCACATATTAAAAACATAAATTATCATCTAAATGATCTTATAATGGATCTATAAAAAATTAATTTAGAATAGCCCCTAAATCTAAAAGCTTCTCACGCAAAACACATAATTCTTTTCTCAAAAAAATTGTTTTTATTTCCGATATATATATTTGATCACACTTATATCCAGAAATCAATGTTTCTCATTCATGAGAAATTAAATCTGATATTTTAAAGTTCATGAAATAAATAACTCAAAAATAAAACTTATTCCGCAGAAAAAATATAGAATTGTATATTCATGGCAAAACCGAGGCTCTGATACCATGTTGGAATTTATCGGTTACATGCATCTCATACATAAGCGGAATTTAAAATTTTTAATCAATATTACTGATCTTGCCATGAATTTAAAATATTCATATTAATAAGAATGAGAAAAATCACCTTTGATTTTTGTTGAACAGTTGATTTTCCTTTGCACCGAGTTATCGCAAACCACAGTGTCCAAAATCAAACACCTCCAATGAGTAATCCACACTAGAGAATGATAGAATGAACCAAAAATTGGTAAAGGACAAGGGGCTAGCTGAAAATCCCTTGAGCTAGCAAGGGAGGTGGCGGCTAGGGTAGAGAGAAAAAGAAGAAACCCTTTCTTAAGTGTTTTCTCACTTAACCCTAATTCCTCATTATTTGGATTTTTATAGTTAGGTTAAAAATACAACTTCATAATGAGAATGAGCTCTTTAAAATTGCTGGAGAATTATTAATTGGGCTTCTGGAATTATTTATAATTATTTGGGTACAATTAAATTCAATTTAAGCCTTTTCATAAAAGATTATACACAAAACCTACAAACCAGACCCTTTGTACAAACACTTGGATTTAATTACCCAAATAAATTCCAAATCCAACCAAATTAAATATGTAGGCTCCACAACACTTATGTAACATATTTAATTTAACTTGGTCCAAGAAATAAGCCTCTAAGACCTTCTGGAGGGCTTTTGCGCCAACTTCATTCCTCTGGCCCCTTTATAATTCTTCCAATGGATCCATTAATTATTATATCAGCCCTATAACACTTATAGTCCAATAATAATTAATTATGAAATATATTATTTCAATTAGGTCCAATTTTACAGAACATTTCTCAAAAGTTTCACGAATAATTTTACTTGATCATAATTAATTAAATTCTTTAATTAATTATTATCTTATTCACTTCTCTATCCCCATAATGATATCAAATATTATTATCCTTGTCATTTTACCATTTTATCCTTTTCCCCTATATGTGTGTGACCTATTCGGTTCCTGTCCATGTTGGCAGTATAATGTGTAATTGTGAGTTCTATTCAAGACTCACATGATTTAAACTCCTTTAAATCATTTTATCAATCCCTATTGATATTCTTGATACATCATTATACAAGTCATGATCGGCCTCTAGCTAGGCATCATGACTATCCAAATGTCAGGAAAGTCAAGTGGTTTGACTATACCCTTCCATAGAAACATTTACCATGCAATTACTCCTTTCACCGTTCTTATCTCAATTAGATTCTGAGTATGGATTTCTATCAGCTCATATAAATCTAATCAAGTATTTTTTTATTAATTTAACCTTTGCTCCCAAAATGCACTCTATGGATCTCTATCCATCTTGGCATATTACTCTGGCCAGAGATTCTCTGAACAAGGCAATTATAGAATCATGCGAGATAACTTCCCTTATTAAATCTGGGATGGTGAATCCTTTGTCAATCACTCAACTATCTTCAAGTAGGTCATGATATATCCAATCTCCTAACTATGTTCACTCCCAGTTGGAAGTAATCAGTTATGGAGTCAAAACATACCACTTGCTACTTAAGATAACTTTGGTGATCTCACGTCTAAGGATACTTGCACAACCGCTATGAAGAGATTCCTCACTGACATAGATTTAATATCCATGTGAGGACTCTTTATGCAGGTCTCCAATGAACTTGTTCTTCTAACAAGCATTCACATGTTAGCTTTGATTATCTTCCATAATCACAGTTATGAGAACCACTGCTTGAACCATTCAAGAAGCATAACATATGCTAGTCTGTCCGAATAAACAATATCCTTATCTCTTTAATTCTATGACTAGGGATATTTAGATATTAACACATTTGCATGCAATAGACATCTCATATCATGAACACTTTCATGATTGCCTTTGCATTGTGTTTATAATATCTAGGACTTCATTTATTAATTTAAGATTTACAAACTCATGTATTTAAACATAGCATTAATAAATGAATGATGCCTTTTATTAAGAATATAAATTTATACATATGAAAAACATCCCTATTTCATAGGCTCTAGGGCATACTCTTTAACAATCTCCCATATGCACTAGAGCCAATCATTCATATTTCTCAGATCCATGCTATTTATATGGTGATCGTGCTTCGTCTGGGAAAGCTCTTTAGTAAGGGGATCCACCACATTATCATCTGTAGGGACCCTTTATATTTTCACATCCTTTCTAGCTACTATTTACCTTATGAGATGGTAGCATCTATGAACATACTTGGATCGTTGATGAGACCGTGGTTCCTTTGCTTGCGCAATGGCTCAATTGTTGTCACAATACAAAGAAATCAGATCAACAATGCTAGACACCACTCTTAGTTCAGTTATGAACTTTTTGATCCAGACTACTTCTTTGGCTGCTTTCGAAGCAGCAATGTACTCAGCTTCCATTGTGGAATCAGCAGTTGTTTCTTGTTTGGAACTCTTCCAACTAACTGCTCCTCCTCCCATTATGAACACATAACCAGACTATGATTTACAATCATCTTTGTCAGATTGGAAGCTGGCATCTGTATACCCATTTACTTTCAAACTGCCCTCTCCATATACCAGGAATATATCCTTAGTCCTTCTCAAGTACTTAAGGATATTCTTGACAGCTGCCCAGTGTTCCTCTCCAAAATTGGATTGGAATCTGCTTGTGACACTTAAAGCAAATGCTACATCTGGACGTGTACATAACATAGCATACATGATAGAACCAATTATAGATGCATATGGTATTTTATTCATGCTCTCTCTATCTTCTAGTGTCTGCAGACACATGGACTTAGAAAGGTATTTCCCATGCACCATGGGTATAAACCCTTTCTTAGAGAGATCTATATTTAAATTCTTCAATACTTTATCTACATATGTACTTTGAGAAAGACCTAGCAACCTATTGGATCTATCTTTATAGATCCTTATTCCCAGAATATAGGATGCTTCTCCAAGGTCTTTCATAGATAATTTCTTGGATAACCATATTTTAATAGATTTGAGAAGAGAAATGTCATTTCCCATGATAAATATGTCATCCACATATAGAATTAGGAAGACAATTGCACTCCCACTGACCCTTTTATACACACAAGGTTCATCTTCATTCTGTGAGAAACCAATTTCTTTTATTGTCTCATTGAATCGTATGTTCCAGCTCCTAGAGGCTTGCTTCAATCCATAAATGGATCTTTGAAGCTTGCATACCTTTTCGCCATTTCCTGATGTGAACCCTTTTGGTTGTGTCATATACACATCCTCAGTCAGATTTTCATTTAGGAAAGTTGTCTTCACATCTATTTGCCAAATCTCATTATCATAATGAGCTGCAATGGCTAAAATTATTCTTATAGACTTAAGCATTGCTATAGGAGAAAAGGTTTCATCATAGCCAATACCTTCTTTTTGATGATAACCTTTTGCTACTGAGCGAGCTTTATAGGTAACTATATTACCTTCCATGTCGGTCTTCTTTTTGAAGACCCATTTGCACCCTATGGGTTTTATCCCTTTAGGTGGTTAAGTTAAAGTCCATACTTTATTGTCATACATGGAGTCCATTTCAGACTGCATAGCCTTAAGCCATAAATCACGTTTTGAACTGTTCAAAACTTCTTGATAGCTTGTAGGCTCATTGTCCTCTACCACAGTTATGCCTCTATCCGAATCAATGTAAAATCCATATCTCACAGGGATAGAACGCATCCTAGTAGATCTTCTAGGATTTTGTGTATAATCAGGTTCTATTGTAATCTCATCAATATGAAATTCAGTTTCGGGTTCAATCGGTTGATCTACTTTTATTTGTGGGTCTTGAACTTCACCAAGTTCAATTTTACTCCCACTGTCCTCTCGTAAGAGAAATTCTCTTTCCAAGAAGACAGCATGCCTAGAAACAAACACCTTTTGTTCCAAGGGATGATAGAAATAATATCTAAATGTTTCTTTTGGATATCCCACAAATAAACATTTGTCAAACTTAATATCTAGTTTGTCTGACATTGTCCTCTTCACATAAGCAGGACAACCCCATACTATCATATGAGAAAGCGTGGGTTTCTTGTTATTCCACATCTTATATGGAGTAACATCAACCGATTTACTAGGCACTCTGTTTAACACATAAACAGCAGTTTCTAGTGCATATCCCCAAAAGGACTTAGGCAAGTTTGCTCGGCTCATCATTGATCGAACCATATCTAATAGTATTCGATTTCTCCTTTTAGATACACCATTATGTTGTGATTTATATGGTGGAGTCCATTGAGATAAAATCCCATTATCTCTAAGATAATCCTGAAACTCTTGGCTTAAGTATTCTCCACCTCGATCTGATCTAAGTGTTTTAATACTCTTGCCAAGTTATTTCTCTACTTCATTTCTGAATTCTTTGAACTTTTCAAATGCTTCTAATTTATATTTCATTAGATAGATGTATCCAAACCTGGAATAATCATCTATGAAAGTAATGAAGTAGGAGTAACCTCCTCTAGCATGTGTAGTCATTGGACCACATATATCTGAATGTATTGACCGGATTCTAGCAACTGTACTAGATTGGCTAGTAATATAGGGAAATAAGATTATGACCCAAAATATCGAACGCAAGGGAAACTTGTGCTTGTATGTGCTATTTCAATTTCAAAACCAATTTTCGTGTATAAAAGAAAGAAGAGAAACCCCAAATTTGTGATGATTGAAGAATTAAAACTAAAAAAAAATAATTTAAATCCAAACTAAAACAATTAAAAGAGCTAAAGTAAAGAAAAGATCTATTGAAAGCAAGTAAATTGAATGAGGTGAAAATCAATATTAAAAACAACTTTCATTAAAGAACTATCCACCTTAAGAAGTATTGCTATGACTTAAATAAAAGAAAACATACAAGTGATTATGGAGAATTCAGTTTAATAAAACCAGATAACTTTATTCAATATTATCATTCCAAGCATCAAATTTTCTTATTCAGATAAACTTAACACTTAGCATAAGGAACTGAATTAAGTCTCCTTGATGTCTATTAAAGCCTTTCTCAAGAGATTTAACTTTCACCTATTCTTAGTTACCCTTTTCTCAATCTTAACTTACTTAAATTAACACACAATTATCACTTATTTAGGTTATAATCATATATTAATCCAAATAAATTAACCTAAGAACATGCAAGCCAATAATCAATTCAAATCAATTAATTAACCAATGCTTAATCAAGTTAACAATCAACTTAAATTTGAGTAAAGACAAGACTATGTTTAAGAACTAAGAAATAACCAACTTGTATTGAATTGAAGAACAAACTCAAGTTATAACAATACAAGCTAAGGATTCAAGTATCCTTTAGCAAAAGTTAAAGAAAACTACTCACAAGATATTCTTAAAAATAAAAACAAAGTTTTGAAGAAAGCAATAAAAACAAAGAACGTAAAAACAACTTAAAGAAAAGTAAAGCTTAATTCTCAGGATCCTCTTATTCTTCCCCCTTTTTCTGTGTTTCAGCTAGCTATTTATAGGCAAAAGAAGACGTGGATTCCTTTTCAAACTCTTAGAATCAAATAGGAAGTAATTTCTGCCAAAAATAGGAAGTTCGATAAAATCCTTCGCGAATGGGAATAGTATCACATGGTCACGCCCTTCATTGTGTATTTGAACACGTGGTCACGTGTTCTCTAGGCCTGTCTTCACACGTGGCCACGTGTGGTCCTTCTCTTGGAATCCACGTGGTCACGTCCTTCCTTTGCTCTTCTTCAGTTGATCTTCACATGGCCACGACTTTTCATCCTTCATTCCTTCACGTGGCCACGAGTATAATGCTTCAATGTTTTCACGTGGTCACGTGCGAAGGCTATGGACTGGACGCCAATTTTCTTGCATCAACTTCCAATATTTGCACTTGTGGCCCTAATATTTTCCCTTTTTGCATTTTAAGCCCTTTTATATCAATTTTAACCTGAAAATCAAACAAAACATGGAATTAACCTCAAAATCATCATTGTTAACAAATTACCTCTAAATTAACCTAAATAAAACCAAAACAACTAAATAACACAACTAAAAACATATCAAAAACTATATATAATTCACACTTATCATGTATTAAGTCCAAAACCATTTTAGCTCGTTCTCCTTTACCAATAAAGGGAGCTTTTGTCATTTTTCCCAATAAACAAGATTCGCATATATCAAATGATCCCAAATCACCTGACTTGTGTAATTTGGTCATGCATTTCTCATTTATATGACCTAAATGAGAATGCCATAAATATAAGGTATTTAGATTATCATGTTTCATTCTCCTGATATCCACATTATACACTTCTTTAATGAAATCAAGAACAAATATAC